>CM065590.1:331448435-331651267 GCA_033119425.1 Bufotes viridis | reverse complement strand
GAGCCATTAACGTTCTGAACCTTAGCACAACCTGCATGACCAGGCATCTACATGCAAAGCATGAACTGCAGTGGAGTAAACACCTTAAAAGCAAGGAACTCACTCTGTCTCCCCCTGCTCCCTCTTCTGCTGCTGCCTCGGCCTCTTCCTCCGCCTCGGGAGGAAGGTTGGCACCTGCCGCCAACCAGACAGAGGATGTGCCACCAATACCAATACCTCCGTCACCAAGCATCTCCACCATGTCACACGGCAGCGTTCAGCTCTCCATCTCACAAACCTTGTAGAGAAAGCGTAAATTACCACCTACCCAACGTCGAGCCCTGGGCCTGAATGCCAGCATTTCTAAACTACCGGCCTTTTAAATGCTGTCATTCAGGCTGGTGGAAACAGACAGCTTCAAATAGCTGATGTCCATGGCTGTCCCACAGTATGTTGTTCCCAGCCGCCACTACTTCTCCAAGACAGCCGTGCCTTCCCTGCACAACCAAGTATCCAATAAAATCAAGTGTGCACTGCGCAACGCCATCTGTGGCAAGGTCCACCTAACCACAGATACGTGGACCAGTAAGCATGGCCAGGGACGCTATATCTTACTAACTGCACACTGGGTAAATGTAGTGGCGGCTGGGCCCCAGGCGGAGAGTTCCTTGGCGCACGTCCTTCCACCGCCAAGGATCATAGGGCTTCATGCTTTGCCTCCTGTAGCCTCCTCCTCCTAATCGGCTTCCTCCTCCTCTGCTTCCACCAGCTCATCCAGTAAGCCACACACCTTCACTACCAACTTCAGCACAGCCCCGGGTAAACGTCAGCAGGCCATTCTGAAACTCATATGTTTGGGGGATAGGACCCACACCGCGCAGGAGTTGTGGCGGGGTATTGAACAACAGACCGACGAGTGGTTTCTGCCGGTGGGCCTCAAGCCCGGCCTGGTGGTGTGCGATAATGGGAGAAATCTCGTCGCTCATCCCTTGCCTGGCGCATGTGCTGAATTTGGTGGTGCAGAAGTTGATTCACAACTACCCCGACATGTCAGAGCTGCTGCATAAAGTGCGGACCGTCTGTGCGCGCTTCCGGCGTTCACATCCTGCCGCTGCTCGCCTGTCAGCGCTACTGCGTAACTTCGGCCTTCCCGCTCACCGCCTCATATGCGACGTGCCCACCAGGTGGAACTCCACCTTGCACATGCTGGAGAGACTGTGCGAGCAGCAGCAGGCCATAGTGGAGTTTCAGCTGCAGCACGCACGCGTCAGTCGCACTGCGGAACAGCACCAGTTCACCACCAATGATTGGGCCTCCATGCAAGACCTGTGTGCCCTGTTGCGCTGTTACGAGTACTCCACCAACATGGCCAGTGGCGATGACACCGTTATCAGCGTTACATTACCACTTCTATGTCTCCTTGAGAAAACACTTAGGTCGATGATGGAAGAGGAGGAAGAAGTGTCATTTTTAGTACTTTCAGGCCAGTCTCTTAGAAGTGGCTCAGAGGGAGGTTTTTTGCAACAGCAGAGGCCAGGTACAAATTTGGCCAGCCAGGGCCCACTACTGGAGGACTAGGAGGATGAGGGGGAGGTGGAGGAGGATGAGGAGGAAGCATGTTCACAGCAGGATGGCACCCAACGCAGCTCGGGCACATCACTGGAGCGTGGCTGGGGGGAAACGGAGGACGATGACTAGAGATGAGCGAACACCTGGATGTTCGGGTTCGCCCATTATCGCACACCACCAGGCCGGGCTTAAGGCCCACCGGCAGCAACCACTCGTGGGTCTGTTGGCCCCACACCCCGCCACAACTCCTACGTGGTGTGGAGCCTGTCCCCCAAACATATGAGTTTCAGAACGGCCTGCTGACATTTCCTCCGGGCTGTGCCGAAGTTGGTGGTGGAGGCTAGAGGAGGCAAAGAATGATGCCCTGCGATCCTTGGCGGCGGAAGGACGTGCGCCAATGAACTCTCCGCCTGGGGCCCAGCCACCGCTACATTTACCCAGTGTGCAGTTAGGGAGCTATAGCGTCCCTGGCCGTACTTACTGGTCCACGTATCTATGGTTAGGTGGACCTTGCCACAGATGGCGTTGTGCAGTGCACACTTGATTTTATCGGATACTCTTGGTTGTGCAGGGAAGGCACGGCTGTCTTGGAGAAGTAGTGGCGGCTGGGAACAACATACTGTGGGACAGCTATCGCCATCAGCTGTTTGAAGCTGTCTGTGTCCACCGGCCTGAATGACAGCATTTCAAAGGCCAGTAGTTTAGAAATGCTGGCATTCAGGCCCAGGGCTCGAGGGTGGCTAGGTGGGAATTTACGCTTTCTCTCCAAGGTTTGTGAGATGGAGAGCTGAACGCTGCCGTGCGACATGGTGGAGATGCTTGGTGACGGAGGTGGTGGTGTTGGTGGCACATCCTCTGTTTTGTGGGCGGCATGTGCCAACATTCCTCCCGAGGCGGAGGAAGAGGCCGAGGCAGCAGCAGAAGAGGTAGCAGGGGGAGCCTGAGTGAGTTCCTTGTTTTTAAGGTGTTTACTCCACTGCAGTTCATGCTTTGCATGTAGATGCCTGGTCATGCAGGTTGTTTTAAGGTTCAGAACGTTAATGCCTCGCTTCAGGCTCTGAAGGCACAGCGTGCAAAACACTCGGGTCTTGTCGTCAGCACATTGTTTGAAGAATGCCAGGGAACTTCTTTATGCTGCCTTTGGGGTGCTCGGTCCCTGGTGGCGGTGGCCAGTAGCAGTCGAACTCTCTTGGCGGCGGCTGTTCTGCTTTTGCCCCCTGCTCCCTCTATTGCTACGCTGTTGGCTCGGTTTCACCACTGCCTCTTCCTCTGAACTATGAAAGTCAGTGACACGACCTTCATTCCATGTGGGGTCTAGGACCTCATCGTCCCCTGCATCGACTTCCACGCAGTCTTCCTCCCTGATCTCCTGTTCGGTCTGCACACTGCAGAAAGACACAGCAGTTGGCACCTGTGTTTCGTCATCATCAGAGACGTGCGGACTCCGATGAGGTGGTATTCCCATGTCCTCATTATCAGGAAACATCAGTGGTTGTGCATCAGTGCATTCTATATCTTCCACCACTGGGGAAGGGCTAGGTGGATTCCCTTGGGAAACCCTGCCAGCAGAGTCTTCAAACAGCATAAGAGACTGCTGCATAACTTGAGGCTCAGACAGTTTCCCTGATATGCATGGGAGTGATGTGACAGACTGATGGGCTTGGTTTCCAGGCGCCACCTGTGCACTTTCTGCAGAAGACTGGGTGGGAGATAATGTTGTGAACGTGCTGGATTTACTGTCGGCCACCCAAATGACTGTACTTGCTCAGGCCTTACCATCCTTAGAACGGCATTGGGCCCCACCAAATATCGCTGTAAATTCTGGTGGGTACTGGAACCTGAGGTACTTGGTTCACTAGGACGTATGGCTGTGGCAGAACGGCCATGTCCTCTCCCAGCACCAGAGGGTCCGCTAACAACACCACAACCATGTCCGCGTCCGCGTCCCTTACAAGATTTTTTCCTCATTGTTAGGCTCTATTCACATGACCGTATGGGTTTTGGGGTCCGCAAATTGCGGACCCGCAAAACACAGATACCGGCCGTGTGAATGTAGCCGGCCCTATGATAGAAATGCCTATACTTGTCCGCGATCACAGACAAGTATAGGACATGCTCTATCTTTTTTGCGGAGCCGCGGATCGGATCTACGGATGCGGACAGCACACTGTGTGCTGTACGCATCTTTTGCGGCCCCATTGAAATGAATGGGTCCGCACCCGTTTCGCAAAATTGCGGAACGGATGCGGAGCCATTCATACGGTCGTGTGAATGTAGCCTTATCGTTCACCATAATAAAAAAAAATTATTTGGCCCAATGTATTGCATTCAAATTCAGGCTTTTTTTTTTTTTTTTACAGGCACTTAACACTATCTGGCTATCTGTTTATGTAGCGTATTACACTAATCCAGGCACAGCAGTAACCACAGATTTAGGGGAATATCAATTGTAGGCCTAGTATTTCGGCCCTGGATGAAAGGTGTCCTTTTACAGACAGATTTACACTTGGAGATGCTCAGTAGCGTGTGAAAAAAATATATAGGATTATGCTTTCAGCACTTTTATTTTAACACTTTGTGTAATATACCCCTTAACAGAAAGAAATACACTTAGAGATGCACAACAGTGTGTGGAAATGTAGAGGATTGTACTGCATTTTAACACTTACTGTAATATACACTTTACGGAATACCTTGGGGTGTCTTCTTTCTAAAATGGGGTCACATGTGGGGTTTTTGTACTGCCCTGGCATTTGAGGGTCTCCGCAGTCATTACACGTATGGCCAGCATTAGGAGTTTCTGCGATTCTCCGTATATTGAGCATAGGGTAATGAGATTTTTTTTTTCCGTTCAGCCTCTGCGCTGAAAAAAAAAAAAATGAACGGCACAGATTTTTTCATTCGCATCGGTCAATGTGGATGAAAAAATCTCTGCCAAAATCAGTGACTGCGTTGCGGTGGGCTGGGCGCTAGCTACCTAACAAGTAGCTAACTAACTGGCGGTGATAGGGGACCCTTATGCCCCATTCACACGTCCGAAATTCTGTTTGCGGAACGGAATTGCGGACCCATTCATTTCTATGGGGACAGACTTTGTCCCGCTCGGATCCGGAATTACGGATCCGCGCTTCCGGGTCTGCACTTCCGTTCCGCAAAAATATAGAACAAAAGCATTTTCTATATAGTTCTGGCAATGTGCGGATCTGCAAAATGCGGAAAGCACATTGCCGGTGTCCGTGTTTTGAGGATCTGCGGATCGGATCCGCGGATCCGATGATCGAATCCGCGGATCCGTGAATCCACGGATCCGCAAAACACATATGGACGTCTGAATGGAGCCTTACAAGGGGTGTGATCAATGACAGGGGGTGATCAGGGGTCTAGATGGGGTGATCAAGGGGTTAATAGGTGAGGGGGGTGGGGGGTTAGTGTAGTGTTTGGTGCAACTTTTACTGAGTTACCTGGTCCTCTGGTGGTCGATCCCAGAAAATGGGACCACCAGAGGACCAGGTAGCAGCTATATCAGACGCTGTTCATAAAACAGCGTCTGATATAGCTGTTTGATGCGATTTATATCGCATCTACAGCCTGCCAGCGATTGATCATTGCTGGCAGGCTGTAGTCCAACTCTCGAGACGCGCTTCACAGGAAGTCTCGCGTCTCGCGAGATGAAGCCCCGGCGCGTCCAAACAGAAGATCCCGGCCGCCCGCAGGACGCAATCCTGCGTACGGCGGTCGGGGACTGGTTAAACTTGTCCAGTCACTGCTGGAACACCAGATTTAGGGGATTGCTATTTTGGCAATTGAATTTCTCCCCAGAACAAAATCTTTACTTTGCCAGACACTATTAAACTTGGCCAGTAACTGCTGGAACACCAGATTTAGGGGATTGCTATTTTGGCAAGTGAATTTCACCCCAGAACAAAATCTATCCTTTTCCGGACACTATTAAACTTGGCCAGCCACTGCTGGGACACCAGATTTAGGGGATTGCTATTTTGGCAATTGAATTTTACCCCAGAAAATGATCTATCCTTTGCAGGACACTATTAAACTTGGCCAGCCACTGCTGGGACACCAGATTTAGGGGATTGCTATTTTGGCAATTCAATTTCACCACAGTACAAAATATTTCCTTTGCCGGACACTATTAAACTTGGCTAGCCACAGCTGAAACCACTGATTTAGGGTATTGCTATTTTGGCAAGTAAATTTCAACCCAGAACAAATTCTATCCTTTGCCAGACACTATTAAACTTGTCCAGTCACTGCTGGAACACCAGATTTAGGGGATTGCTATTTTGGCAATTGAATTTCTCCCCAGAACAAAATCTTTACTTTGCCAGACACTATTAAACTTGGCCAGTCACTGCTGGAACACCAGATTTAGGGAATTGCTATTTTGGCAAGTGAATTTCACCCCAGAACAAAATCTATCCTTTTCCGGACACTATTAAACTTGGCCAGCCACTTCTGGGACACCAGATTTAGGTGATTGCTATTTTGGCAATTGAATTTCACCCCAGAAAATTATCTATCCTTTGCAGGACACTATTAAACTTGGCCAGCCACTGCTGGGACACCAGATTTAGGGGATTGCTATTTTGGCAATTCAATTTCACCACAGAAAAAAATCTATCCTTTGCCAGACAGCAGACAGCATTACCCTGGATAGCCACAGCTGGAACACCAGATTTAGGGGATTGCTATTTTGGCTATTGAATTTAACCACTCAATAAAATATAGATATTTCTATCCTGAGTTTCTAGGGGTGACAATAAGCACAGTCAATCCCCTGATGTAGGATATAGCAAAAAAAAATAGTAGTATTTATGGATTGATGGTCTTGGTGGCAGCTTGTGCTGGTGCACCAGAAGACACAAAATGGCCCCCCAGAAAAAAGTGACAGAAAAACGCTCTGTGCAACCTAAAAACCAGTGAGCAATTAACTAGCAGAAGTTAAATGATTCACAGCTGTAGATCGATCACTTCATTAGGTGTTTTTGCTGAGTTCTCCCTGCCTAATCTCGCCCTCACAGCAGCTGCGTCCTATCCCTACAGTAATCAGAGCAGAGTGACGTGCGGCGCTACGTGACTCCAGCTTAAATAGTTCTGGGTCACATGCTGCACTTGGTTATTCACAGCCATGCCATTAGTAGGCATTGCTGTGATGGCTTCTTAGGGCAAGAAGTAAAACGCTAGCTGATTGGCTGTTGTGCAGCCCTTCAGAAAGCGGGAAGAAATCGTCGAACAACGAACCCAAACTTTTTTGAAAATGTTCGGGTCCAGGTCCCGAACACCCCAAAATTTGGTACGAACCCGAACTATACAGTTTAGGTTCGCTCATCCCTAATGGTCATGTTTTTTTTTTTTCTTGAAAGTCAGTTTACCCTAAATTAGAATACTGAATCAGCCTTTCCAAATACCTTATTTCCTTACCAACAATGGTGGATTTCTCCTCTATAAAAGACTGTCTTTGTCCTTGTGCAGATGTGTTTTTTTTTTTAAACAGTCTTATATAAAGATATAATATATCTCTGAATCTGCTGAATATTTGTGGTAAATATGTTATTTTAAAGGCTTAACAAGTTCATAGTTATTGTATAAAAATATTATCCAGTAATGATATCTGTCATTTGCCAGCACAACATTACATACTTATGCAAATGTAACACTTAGCCACTAGAATAGTCTTTTAGAAAATATTCATCTGCCATCTGTTTAACTGATAGAATATTATCAGTCTTTATCAAAGAATTTATCATCTTCAAATGAAAAAACTGCAGGATAATGATGTTAAATCAGTAGAAAAAAAAAATGGCCAGATATATTACTATCTCCTGCAACAATGCTGTGCAGGCCCTGAACAGCTGACCAAAAGATTAGACAATTCACTTAGGGTTACCTAGTTAGAAATCTCATATTCACAAATCCTATTACAGAATTTTTAGTTAGTAATAGATGTTAGTCTCCATAATTAATTGCCAGAGTTGAGAGCATGAATAAAAAGTCGACCTTTCACTGGAGGAGCTGGCGTTATTTAACAACCCATGGAATGGTGCTACAGGGGAATAATTGAACACTTGCTTCAATTCCTAGTGAAATTATAACGTGATCACTTGAAGTCCCAGCATAAAGACATACTATGATTAGTTTATGATTAGAGCAACTTTCTGTCAAAAAGATATAGTCCAAGTCCGAATTTCTCAGGGTTGAGGGCTGCACTTCAGGACATAGGATGGGAGCAACTATTGTCACATAATGACACTAATGGTAAATGGGAGTGCTTTAAATCTAATTTGGATAAGTACCGTATGTTGTTAAATACATTCCTAGAGGTAACAAGTGCAAGCGAATAAAATTAAAGGGGTCGTCTCACTTAGTTATTGTGTATATGATATTTTAAGTCACTTTCTAATATACTTCTATTTTCTATATTGCCTCTCTTCCCAATTTTCTTTCATAATACCTTTTTTTGACCCTTCTCATCTCTAGGGGTTATGGTCACCGCTGGAATGCACTTGCGGTGGCCACGCTTGCACACTAGTAGTGAGATTCCCTGCCTCTTTGGTGGTGGGGAATAGCAGAGGCGAGCATACATAGAGGCCAGTGTATGCACATTTTCTCCCGTCCCCGGCCACCTCTGTATGTATTTCTGTCTTAGCTGCCTTCCCTGGCCAACTCGCATGTATTCTTGTAATAGCTCCCACACCAAGCCACCTTGTTCTTCCTATAGAACAGCTTCAGAGCATGAGCTACAGCCCTAAAGCTGTTATGTACAGTTATGTCACAATTATTAAGTATAACAGATTCAGTGCTTGCACAAATAGCCCCAAACCTGAAATATACAGATCGGAAGGGTCTGCTGTCATCTTGTGGAAGATCACTGTAGGAAAGCTTCCTACAGTGGCTGGCAGACCAATGAGCATCTACCCTTATTATAGGACAGACATCACTGCTTGCTGGGACACACTGTTATCTCTACATGCAAATATATATATATATATATATATATATATGTATATATTACTAGTGCTGTCGCGAACATAAAATTTTCCGTTCGCAAACGCGAACTTCCGCAAATGTTCGAGAACGGGCGAACCGGGTGAACCACCAAAGACTTCAATAGGCAGGCGAATTTTAAAACCCACAGGGACTCTTTCTGGCCACAATGGTAATGGAAATGTTGTTTCAAGTGGACTAACACCTAGACTGTGGCATGCCGGAGGGGGATCTATGGCAAAACTCCCATGGAAAATTACATAGTGGATGCAGAGTCGGGTTTTAATCCATAAAGGGCATAAATCAACTAACATTCCTAAATTGTTTGGAATAACATGCTTTAAAACATCCAGTGTGTGTATACGATCAGGTATGATGTTGTATTGATCAGGTAGTGTAAGGGTTACGCCCGCTTTACAGACATTGACAGACCAAACTCCCCTTTTAATGCACCGCAAACAGTCCATTTGGACAACCGCAAACTCCCCATTTGCACAAGGTTGGATACTAATCTAGCCATGTCCCGGTGATGTCATTGAAGGTTTCTTCCTCCACCCAGCCACGTACAACACCAAGGGTCCCCGAAAGGGGAATTGAATTGATTTTTCGAACGGGGAGATGGTTAAAAAAACGCTGGCTCCCTCCCCTTTGTTTTAATCCACGGTCACTGCGTCTGCGCCGTGCAATTTACTGTCACACCCGATATGAGTGGTTTTTTCTGTAGTAATATTCTCATCATTTTAATCCCTCTAACGTCCCTAATCTGGGATTGCCTTTTGTGAAAATTTTTTTAGGCCGGGTGCCTTCGACTGCCTTCACAGTGACAGACCAAACTCTCATACACCAAACTGAATTGATTTTAGGAACCGGGAGATGGAAAAAGCAGCTTGGTCGGTCCTCTTACTCTCAAATTGGGGCACTGCTCGTGCACAGAGCAATGTGCTGTGACACCCTATATGAGCGGTGTCTTAACTAGTACTATTCCTATCAGTTTCATCCCTGTTACGTACCCTATCTGGGACGTGTGTTGAATTGATTAACCATTGTCGAATTAACGAACCATTACGACATCATGAAATAATTTAGTTCTGAGCTTTGTACTTGCTTTGTATTGGAATTGATGGGGACTTTTTTAATTGTCTGCATTATTTCTAAAAAACTATTAAGAGACTTTATTATGATTTTTTATTTTATGTATTAAAAACCCATACAGCTTAAAAAAAAAGGTAAATTAATGTTTTTTCTATGAAATATTATCCAGCCGTCCGATCGCTTTTGGTCTGACCATAATGAAGCAACGGCCTTATCATCTGGGGTGTGGCAACATTGCCAACACACTCATAGAGGTGATGATTGCTTCATTGTGATACGCAAGCCCCTTCACCACAACAAGGTAACGATCACGAAGGGGAATTGACACTTGTATGTGCCTTTTTTGTTTGTTTTGTTTTTGCAGCCACAGTGCTGCACCATAGGACAGAAAAATTAGGCATGTACACATGCCTGAAAAATAATGGCATTGTTGCAGCCGCTATTGTAGCAGCGGCTGGAAAAATTTATGTTTTCCAGGCAAAAAAGTGACTAAAACATTGCGGCTTGAACTCTAGTTGGAGGCGGAGAATTCACTAAAGTCATCCGGTATGCAGACATTCAATACAGCAGCGTGGGGACCATTTTGAGGCCAAGGCATGTCATCAGGCCTTTTGTTAGTCAAACGTATTCCCCACTGTCAGTCCCTTCAGGATCCATGCCTCATTCATCTTTATGAAGGTGAGGTAATCAACACTTTTTTGACCGAGGCGACTTCTCTTGTCAGTGACAATGCCTCCTGCTGCACTGAAAGTCCTTTCTGACAGGAAACTTGAAGCAGGGCAGGCCAGAAGTTCTATCGCAAACTAGGATAGCTCAGGCCACAGGTCAAGCCTGCACACCCAGTAGTGAATGAGTTCATCGCTCCTCAGAGTGTCGATATCTGCTGTTAAGATGAGGTAGTCTGCTACCTGTCGGTCGAGTCGTTCTCTAAGGCTGGATCCCGAAGGGCTGTGACGATGTGTAGGTCTGAAAAAGCTCATCATGTCCTCCATCAACATCACATCTGTAAATCGTCCAGTCCTTGCCGCCGTGGTAGGAGGAGGATTACATTCACCTCTTACCCTGTTAGATACCCGTTGTGCTGTGACATCCCCCTTATAAGCTGTGTAAAGCATATTTTTTAGTTTGGTTTTGAACTGCTGCATCCTTTCCGACTTTCGGTAATTTGGTAACATTTCAGGCACTTTCTGCTTATACCGGGGGTCTAGTAGCGTGTTCACCCAGTACAGGTCGTTCTCCTTCATCCTTTGTATACAAGGGTCCCTCAACAGATATGACAGCATGAAAGACCCCATTTGCACAGGGTTGGATGCAGAGCTACTCATTTCCCGTTCCTCGTCCTCACGGATGTCATTGATGGTGTGTTCTTCCCCCCAGCCACGTACAACACCATGGGTCCCAGATAGGTGACAACAACGATCACCCTGGGGTGCCTGCTGTGGTTGGTCTTCCTCCTCCTCAAAGCCGCCACATGGTGACCACAACTCTTCCTCTTCCTCTTCACGCTCATCTACAGCCTGATCCAGCACTCTTCGCAGCGCTCCAGGAAGAAAACAAATGCAATGAGGTCGCTGATGGTGCCTTCGGTGCGACTGAGTAGGTTTGTCACCTCCTCAAAAGGACGCATGAGCCTACAGGCATTGCGCATGAGCATCCAGTAACGTGGCAAAAAAATTCCCAGCGCCGCAGAGGCTGTCCTAGCACCCCGGTCACACAAATACTCGTTGACAGCTTTTTCTTGTTGGAGCAGGCGGTCGAACATTAGGAGTGTTGAATTCCAACGTGTCAGGCTGTCGCAAATCAAGCGCTTCCCTGTCATGTTGTTTTGCCGCTGAATATCGGAAAAGTGCGCCATGGCCATGTAGGAACGCCTGAAATGGCCACACACCTTCCTGGCCTGCTTGAGGACGTCCTGTAAGCCTGGGTACTTAGACACAAAGCGTTGTACAATGAAATTCAACACATGTGCCATGCACGGCACATGTGACAACTTGCACAAATTTAATGCCGACAACAAATTTGTTCCATTGTCACATACCACTTTGCCAATCTCCAGTTGGTGCGTGGTCAGCCACTGATCCACCTGTGCATTCAGGGCAGACAGGAGTGCTGGTCCTGTGTGGCTCTATGCTTTCAGGCAAGTCAACCCCAAGACAGCGTGACACTGTCGTATCCGGGATGTGGAATAGCCCCTGGGAAGCTGGGGGGAATCAGTTGATGTGCAGCCAGATGCCGCAGCAGAAGAGGACTCAGCCGAGGAGGATATCGAAGAGGATCGAGTAAGAGTAGAGGAGGTGGCAGTAGGCCTGCCTGCAAGTCGTGGCGATGTCACCAACTCCGCTGTGGAGCCACGCATTCCATGCTTGTCAGTCATCAGCAGGTTGACCCAATGCGCAGTGTATGTGATATACCTGCCCTGACCGTGCTTTGCAGACCAGGTATCAGTGGTCAGATGGACCCTTGCCCCAACATTGTATGCCAGAGATGCCATGAATTCCTTTTCAATAACATAGTAGAGGTTTGGGATTGCCTTTTTTTAAAACATTTTTGTCCGGTTACCTTCCACTGTGGTGTCCCAATAGCGACAAATTTTTTGAAGGCCTCCGACTCCACCAGCTGGTATGGTAAAAGCTGGCAGGCTAAGATTTCTATCAAGCCAGCTGTCAGTCGCCGGGCAAGGGGGTGACTCTGTGACATTGGCTTCTTACGCTCAAACATTTCCTTAACAGACACCTGACTGTGGGCAGATGAGCAGGAACTGCTGAAGGTGAGAGGCGGAGTGGCGGTTGGTTGAGAGGGGGCAGGGAGGACAGCAGTGGTTGACGTGGCTTTAGATGCTGGACCAGGAGGAGCATGGTGGCTTTGAGTTTGTGTGCTGCTTGTACTCATGTGTTGATCCCATAGGCGTTTGTGATGTGAGATCATGTGCCTTCGCAAAGCAGTTGTACCGAGGTGGCTGTTGGACTTCCCACGACTCAGTTTTTTTTGGCACAGGTTGCAAATGGCATTGCTGTTATCAGAGGCAGACACACAAAAAAAATGCCACACTGCTGAGCTTTGCAATGACGGCATTCTGGTGGTGGCAATAGCATGCGTTGACTGGCGTGCTGTCTGGCTGACCCCGGGTGCCGATACATGCTGTCTGACTGTGCCACTAACTCCTTGCGACGACCTCCCCCTGCTTCCAACTCGTCTCCTCCTTCTCTCTGTCTCCCCTTCTGAACTTTCCCCCTCTTCTTCTCTTCGAGCAGGCACCCACGTGGCATCCGTGGACACATCAACCACTTCACTTGTATCTGACACCTCAGCAAAGGAAGCAGCAGCGGGTACAACATCATCATCATCACACTGTACATGCATGTGTGTAATCCTGCCTGACTGAGACATATCCCTGTAATCTACATCATCTGGCAATAATGGTTGTGCGTCACTAATTGCATCCAACTGATGTGTAAATAACTCCTCTGACGGATCAAGTGAAGCGGCTGTGGTGGCTGTGGTGGTAGTGGTGGTTGTGGCGGCGGGCGGGAGCGTGGTAACTTGAGAGCAGGTGACCGAAGCTGAGCTGAAGGAGGATGGTGCGTCAAGGTTCTTAGCGGAAGCTGTTGAAGATTGGGTGTCCTGTCTAAGCCAGTCAACTATGTCCTCAGAATTTTTCGGGTTCAGGTTACGTGGCCTCTGAACACTGGGCATTATTCCAGGGCCAGTGGAAATCACAACACCACGACCACGACGGCCCCTGCGGGGTGGCCTGACTCTGCCTGTCATTTTTTTTTAGATAAGTGGTACCACACGTGCTAGGTACTGTGCCACCCGGTATGAGTGTTGGGCACTGGCAGAGGGCACACTACAGTCTGTGGGCCTGACACACACACACTGGCCGGCAGGCAACTGAAATTAGATTAAAGTGTACAGATAAAGTTCCTTATTTTAGGCAACGTCCTGTGCAGCATGGTATAATTGATGGGCAGCACTGGCAGAGGGCACACTACAGTCTGTGGGCCTGACACACACACACTGGCCGGCAGGCAACTGAAATTAGATTAAAGTGCACAGATAAAGTGCCTTATTTTAGGCAACGTCCTGTGCCGCACGGTATGATTGATGGGCAGCACTGGCAGAGGGCACACTACAGTCTGTGGGCCTGACACACACACACTGGCAGGCAGGCAACTGAAATTAGATTAAAGTGTACAGATAAAGTGCCTTATTTTAAGGCAAAGTCCAGTGCCACACAGTATGATTGATTGGCAGCACTGGCAGAGGGCACACCACAGTCTGTGGGCCTGACACACACACACTGGCTGGCAGGCAACTGAAATTAGATTAAAGTGTACAGATAAAGTGACTTATTTTAGGCAACGTCCTGTGCCGCACGGTATGATTGATGGGCAGCACTGGCAGAGGGCACACTACAGTCTGTGGGCCTGACACACACACACTGGCCGGCAGGCAACTGAAATTAGATTAAAGTGTACAGATAAAGTACCTTATTTTAGGCAACGTCCTGTGCCGCACGGTATGATTGATGGGCAGCACTGGCAGAGGGCACACTACAGTCTGTGGGCCTGACACACACACACTGGCCGGCAGGCAACTGAAATTAGATTAAAGTGTACAGATAAAGTGCCTTAGCGTCCCACGGCGATTGATGGGCGCACTGGCAGAGGCACACTACAGTCTGTGGGCCTGACACACACACTGGCCGGCAGGCAACTGAAATTAGATTAAAGTGTACAGATAAAGTGCCTTATTGTAGGCAATGTCATGTGCCGCACGGTATGATTGATGGGCAGCACTGGCAGAGGGCACACTACAGTCTGCGGGCCTGACACACACACACTGGCCGGCAGGCAACTGAAATTAGATTAAAGTGTACAGTAAAGTGCCTTATTTTAAGGCAAAGTCCAGTGCCACACGGTATGATTGATAGGCAGCACTGGCAGAGGGCTCACTACAGTCTGTGGGCCTGACACACACACACTGGCTGGCAGGCAACTGAAATTAGATTAAAGTGTACTGATAAAGTGCCTTATTTTAGGCAACGTCCTGTGCCGCACGGTATGATTGATGGGCAGCACTGGCAGAGGGCACACTACAGTCTGTGGGCCTGACACACACACACTGGCCGGCAGGCAACTGAAATTAGATTAAAGTGTACAGATAAAGTACCTTATTTTAGGCAACGTCCTGTGCCGCACGGTATGATTGATGGGCAGCACTGGCAGAGGGCACACTACAGTCTGTGGGCCTGACACACACACTGGCCGGCAGGCAACTGAAATTAGATTAAAGTGTACAGATAAAGTGCCTTATTTTAGGCAACGTCCTGTGCCGCACGGTATGATTGATGGGCAGCACTGGCAGAGGACACACTACAGTCTGTGGGCCTGACACACACACACTGGCAGGTAGGCAACTGAAATTAGATTAAAGTGTACACTACAGTCTGTGGGACTGCATCTCCTCACACAAGGGCAGGCCAGGCAACTGCAATATACATATATATATATGATGGAAAAAAAAAAAAAGCGGACTAATGTAGCAGCCCTAAAAAGGGCTTTTTGGGGTGCTATCAGGACGCTGTCCTTACAGCAGAGATCAGATGAGTCTTTCAGGACTGGAGTGGACAGTGAATACAGTAGCCTAGCTATCGATTACCCTATTAAATCAGCAGCAACTACACTGTCCCTTCTCTCACTAAGACTGTAGCTTCTGAATTAATCTAAAATGGATGCTGTCCTGGAGATGGGAGGGTCTGGGAGGGAGGGTATGCTGCTGATTGGCTGGAATGTGTCTGCTGACTGTGAGGTACAGGGTCAAAGTTTGCTCAATGATGATGTATAGGGGGCGGACCGAACATCTCATGTGTTCGCCCACTGCGGCGAACGCGAACAAGCTGTGTTCGCCCGGAACTGTTCGCCGGCGAATAGTTCGGGCCATCTCTATATATAACACTGTGCAGTGAGCTATAGAGGACTGCATGTGTGAGCGCGCACACTGAGACAAGGGTTTCTGTCAGTCAGGTGGAGAAGCCCATGCCTCAATCGAGCTCAGAATGGAGTCCACAGAGCGGCAGAGATGCTAGGAAGGCAGGAGGTGAGAAAACCCCTTTAAACCCAACATGGCAACAAATAGTTTAAAAAGGGCAATATATTACAAAAAGATGGCCTTTATAAAATACAAATCTGAGGGATCAGCTGAAGCCTTTAAAAAGTATAAAGAACTAAATAAATTATGTAAGAGGCTAAAAAACAGCTAGAATACACAATGAAATCCAGGTGGCCAAAGAAGGCGAGACCAAAACATTCTTCAGACACATAAATGCAAAGAGGACAAGCTCAGAACTTGGGTTTTTTAGCTCCTTATATACTAAAGGAGAGGACATCTCATGAGGGTGTTGCCACTGGTGTAAATACCTCAAATAACATACTTAACTGGGTGACTATAGAAATGGTTCTTAAGATGCTAAAAAAAGAAAAAGTGAGCAAGGCCCCAGGTCAAGATGGATTTTACCCTAGAGTTCGAAAGGAGCTCAGTTCAGTTATTGCTTTGCCTCTGTTCATAATATTTACAGGTTCTTTAATGACAGGTGTTGTACCAAGAGACTGGCGCAAGGCGAATGTGGTGCCTATTTTCAAAAAAAGGTGCTAGGTCTTAACCAGGCAATCATAGACCAGTAAGCTTAACATTTTTTTTTTATTTTTTTTTGTAGCTGGTCTCCCTGAGATCAGCTATTGTTGTGTTTGAGTAGTCTCCGAGGCATTGCTCCTGGTTAGCCAGAATCCTACTCCACACTGATGGGGGCAACACCCCGAAACAGCTGTCTGTGGATGGATACCTAGCTTAGGTTTTCCCTGTCACATCCTTAAAGCTTGTAAAAAAGCGGGATCTTGACATAGGGGCCACTTAATATGGTGGATTTGGTGATCTCTGTAATGGAGACACCCCTTTGCTTGGTTTTCCTTCCTTTGAGGGATATCTGGCTTTCATTGTGTTGTAGACCCATAACTGGGGCTCCACATTTATTTTGCATATTCCTGTTTTAAAGGGAACTTTGCACTTCGGATTGCTGTGTTGAGACTCTTAAGTGAGGCTCCGCGGTTTTTTGTAGCTGGTCTCCCTGAGATCAGAGGTGAGTAGAAGCCTGGAAATTGAGAAGGCTGTGGATATTGTGTTTTTGGACTTTGCAAAGGCATTTTGATACTGTCCCTCACAGACGCATAATGAGTAAATTGAGGTCTTTTGGTTTAGAAAATATATGGGGTCATTTATCAAACTGGTGTAAAACAGAACTGGCTTCATTGCCCCTAGCAACCAATCAGATTCAACCTTTCATTTTTGACAGCCCCTTTGGAAAATTAAAGGTGGAATCTGATTAGGCAACTAAGCCAGTTCTACTTTATACCAGTTTGATAAATGCCAATAATTTATAATTGGATTTAAAATTGGCTTTAAGATGGTATCCAAGGAGTTGTGGTCAATAATTCCAACTCTGAATGGTCCCCGGTTATAAGTGGTGTACCCCAAGGTTCTTTGCTGGGTCAGCTCTTATTTAACTTATTCACTAATGACAGAGTATAGGATTAACCACTTCAGCCCCCCTAGCTTAAACACCCTTAATGACCAGGCCACTTTTTACAATTCTGCACTACACTACTTTCACCGTTTATAGCTCCGTCATACAACTTACCACCCAAATGAATTTTACCTCCTTTTCCTCTCACTAATAGCGCTTTCATTTGGTGGTATTTCATTCTTGCTGACATTTTTACTTTTTTTGATATTTAGCTTTTTTTGACTAAATTTTTGCAAAAAAATGACATTTTTCACTTTCTGTTTGAAAATTTGTCAAATAAAACTAAATTTCTCTACAAATTTTTCTCTAAATGTATTGTTCTACATGTCTTTGATAAACAAAAATGCAATAAGTGTAAATTTATTGTTTTGGGTAAAAGTTATAGCTTTTACAAATATGGTGCAAAAAAGTGAATTTCCGCACTTTGACTTTCTGAGCACCTGTCCTGTTTCCTGACACACTACAATGCCCAGACAGTAGAAACACCCCATAAATGACCCCCTTTCGGAAAGTAGACACCCTAAGGTATTCACTGAGGGGCATAGTAAGTTCATGAAAGTTTTTATTTTTTGTCACAAGTTAGCGGAAATGTTTTTTTTTTTTTTTTCAAAAAATTTCATTTTCCGCAAACTTGTGACAAAAAATAAAAACTTCCATGAACTCACTATGCCCATCAGCGAATACCTTAGGGTGTCTACTTTCCGAAATGGGGTCACTTGTGGGGTATTTTTACTGCCCTGGCATTTTAGGGGCCTCTAAAGCGTGAGAATCCAAATGCGTAAAAATGCCCTGTGAAATCCTAAAGGTACTCATTGGAATTAGGGCCCCTTTGCGCATCTTGGCTGCAAAAAAGTGTCACATATGTGGTATTGCCATACTCAGGAGAAGTAGGGCAATGTGTTTTGGGGAGTATTTTTACATATACCCATGTTGGGTGAGAGAAATATCACTGTAAATTGACAACTTTGTATAAAAATTTTAAAAAAGTTGTCGTTTACAGCGATATTTCTCACACAAAGTATGGGTATATATAAAAATAAACCTCAAAAGTCATTGCCCTACTTCTCCTGAGTATTGCAATACCACATATGTGACACTTGTTTGCAGCCAAGATGCGTAATGGGACTCTAATGAGTACCTTTAGATTTCACAGGACATTTACGCATTTGGATTCCAAACTACTCTCACGCTTTAGAGGCCCTAAATGCTGGGACAGTAAAAATACCCCACAAGTGACCCCATTCCGGAAAGTAGACACCCTAAGGTATTCGCTGATGGGCATAGTGAGTTCATGGAAGTTTTTATTTTTTGTCACAAGTTAGCGGAAATTGATTTTAATTTTTTCTTACAAAGTCTCATATTCCACTAACTTGTGACAAAAAATAAAATTTTACGTAAACTCACCATACCCCTCACGGAATACCTTGGGGTGTCTACTTTCTAAAATGGGGTCACTTGTAGGGTATTTTTACTGCCCTGGCATTTTAGGGGCCCCTAAAGCGTGAGAAGCGGTTTGGAATCCAAATGAGTAAAAATGTCCTGTGAAATCCTAAAGGTACTCATTGGATTTAGAGCCTCTTTGCACATCTTGGCTGCAAAAAAGTGCCACACACGGAATTAGATTTTTTTTGACTTGTGACAAAAAATTCAATCTTTCATGGACTCAATATGCCCCTCAGCAAATACCTTGGGGTGTCTTCTTTCCAAAATGGGGTCACATGTGATGTGTTTGTACTGCCATGGCATTTGAGGGTCTCCGCAATCATTACATGTATGGCCAGCATTAGAAGTTTCTGCTATTCTCCTTATATTGAGCATACAGGTAATGAGATTTTTTTTCCGTTCAGCCTCTGGGCTGAAAGAAAAAATGAACGGCACAGATTTCCCTTATTCGCATCGATCGATGTGGATGAAAAAATCTCTGCCAAAAAATATGCAAGAAATAAAAGAGGGGCCTAACGATTGCCAGGACATAGGGGCTCCGCCCAAACATCCATACCCACTCAGCTCCTATGTCCTGGCAAACGTGATTTCTCCATTCACATCGATCAATCGATCGTTGTGGGGGAAGACATCTTTGCCAGATTTTTTGATACAAAGTGTTTGCCAAAGCATATGAACTCCAACACCTCTCCTCAGCTCATATGCCTGGGCAAACGTACCTGTCCTGCAGAGGAGAAATCTCGTCTTGCAGCGCCGCATACACCGACTTCATGTGTATTCTGACAGCAGCGCAATGCTTCTCTCAGAATTCACATCAGTGCTGCGGCGTTTTCATCGGTTGGTCCGTTGATCTACCTGGAAAATAAAGGGTGGTTGGGGGAAAAAAAAAAAAGAAGAAAAAACAGGCAGCAGGCACATTGAACGTTACAAACTTTATAAAACATGAATAAAACCTGAACATGAAAAAATACCGGAACTTTTAAAACCTGAACTAACTCAAGATTTTTTTTTTCTTGCTACCTGTTTAATCTTTTTTTTCTTTTTTTAACCATTTCACTCTTTATTTTCCTAGCAGAAACCTCTCCTTTCCCATGGGACAATGTGTAAAGTGTAAATCACACAGAGATGGTGAGAAGTACACTATACACGTTATCCCAAGTGAAAGGAGAGGTTTCTACCATTTCACACTTCTGCAGTAGCACAGCAGCACCGTCCCCTATGTGTTAGGGTCTCTCAAAACCTAGTATCCTGAGAGACCCTTGAGCCTGATTGTAAAAACTACCTGTGTTGTGCTGTCCCTATGTCCCTAAGTGTACCTGAGTGTGGTACTTCCGGAAACACTCCCCTAGGCATAGGGCAGGGTGGTCAGGACAGTCAGGACAGAAATAACAGGTGTTACTCCTTATTCCACTCCTGCTACAGACACGACATCTTTTTCAGGGTGGCGGTTGGGTTGAGGTACCGGTAACAACACTGGGGAAGTGTCGCTCGTGTAGACGGCTCACTACACTGGTGGATGGGGCCACGGAACCTCCTTATCTCTTCCTGAAATTTGAGGAAGGATCCTGTTCTCCCAGCCTTACTGTAGAGAACGTAACTATTATAGGCAGCCAATTGAATTAAATATACAGACACCTTTTTATACCAGCGTCTGGTGCATCGGGAAATCAAATACGGGGCCAACACCTGGTCATTGAAGTCCACCCCTCCCATGTGGAGGTTATAGTCATGGACTGAGAGGGGCTTTTCAACGACACTGGTTGCCCGTTCAATTTGTATTGTCGTGTCTGCGTGAATGGAGGAGAGCATGTAAACGTCACGCTTGTCTCTCCATTTCACCGCGAACAGTTCTTCGTTACACAATGCAGCCCTCTGCCCCCTTGCAAGTCGGGTGGTAATGAGCTGTTGGGGGAAGCCCCGGCGACTAGGTCGCACGGTGCCACGGCAGCCAATCTGTTCTAGGAACAAATGCTTGAAGAGGGCCACACTTGTGTAAAAGTTGTCCACATAAAGATGGTACCCCTTGCCGAATAAGGGTGACACCAAGTCCCAGACTATCTTTCCACTGCTCCCCAGGTAGTCAGGGCAACCGACCGGCTCCAGGGTCTGATATTTTCCCTCATAGATCCGAAATTTGTGCGTATAGCCTGTGGCCCTTTCACAGAGCTTATACAATTTGACCCCATACCGGGGGTACTGAAATGTACTAGGGACTCGTCTACGCAGATGTTTTGTGCGGGGGTATACAAATCTGCAAATTTCTGGTTGAAATGGTCTATGAGCGGCCGAATTTTGTGGAGCCGGTCAAAAGCTGGGTGGCCTCTGGGACGGGAGGTGGTGTTGTCGCTAAAGTGCAGGAAACTCAAAACGTGTCCTGGACATGGCAGCAGAGTACATGGGCATGTGATGAATTGGGTTCGTGGACCAATATGACCGCAATTCATGCTTTATTGTAATGCCCATGTTGAGGAGAAGGCCCAGAAAAGTTCTAAATTCGGAAACTTCGACTGGTTTCCACCGGAAAGGTTGGGCATAGAAGCTTCCCGGGTTGGCGGTTATAAATTGAGTGGCATACCGATTTGTTTCTGCCACGACTAAGTCATAGAGCTCCGCAGTGAAGAACAGCTCAAAAAACCCCAGCTCCGATCCGATCTGAGCTGTCTCCACCCGAACTCCTGACTGGGCGGTGAAAGGGGGAACTACTGGTGCGGCTGAAGATGGGGACAGCCAATCAGGATTTGCCAGCACCTCAGGGACTCTAGGGGCTCTACGGCCTGTCTGCGCGGTGGCTGCGACGGGGGAATTACTGCATGTGCCACCGTACCAGCTTCAACTGCCCTTCTGGTGCTCGCCACTTCACCATGTTGTACGGCAGTGCTGGTAGAAGGTCCAGGACGGGCTGCGCTGCTTTTGTATGCCTCACCACGTAATCCGACAGCGCCAGCCCCACTCTGCTGCCTTTGAAACTGATCCTGCGCTACCTGCGGTCTAGCGACACGGGGCCGGGTACACCTGGTGGTATCAGGGACCTCAACCTTCTCGTCCGAAATTTGGGTCGGACTGCCACTGCTTTCTACAGGTTCGTATTCTGACCCGCTGGATTCGTCAGATGAGGGTTCCCATTCCTCATCCGACTGGGTCAGAATCCTGTAGGCCTCTTCAGAGGAATACCCCTTATTTGACATTTGGGTGACTAAATTTAGGGGGTATTCCCTGAGACTACCCAAGAAAAAAAGCAAGCCTGTCTTACAAATGGGAGTGTAGCGAAGTACAGAAGCCGCTGTGATCGATAAAAAATATCAAAACTGATTTTTTTATCGCCGCAGCGCTTCTGAAGTGATTGTGCAGTGATACAAAAAAAAATTTTTTTTTGTCACTTAGGTGGGGTGGGCGTGGGTGAACGCAGGTGTGGGCGACCGATCAGGCCTGATCGGGCAAACACTGCGTTTGGGGTGGAGGGCGAACTAAAGTGACAGTAATACTATTATAGATCTGACCGTGATCAGTTCTGATCACTTACAGATACTATAAAAGTACAAACGCTGATTAGTGACTGCAGTGCGGTGGGCTGGGAGCTAACACTAACTACCTAACAAAGGGGCCTAAACTAAACTAAGCCTAACAGTCAATTGTAGTGAAAAAAAAAAAGTGACAGTTCACAAAAGTGACACTGATCACTTTTTTCCCTTTCACTATGTAGTGACAGAGGGGGTGATCAAGGGGTTAATTAGGGTGATGGGGGGTGATCAGGGCCTGATGTGTAGTGTTTGGTGTACTTACTTGGGATCTGTGCTCTGTGCTGGGTCCAACCGATGAAAAGGACCCAGCACATGGCACAGATCCCTTATAAAACCCCTATATTTATAAAAAAAAAACTTCAATCACCATTTTCCATAGGTGATTTTAAAAATCACCAGCCTGCCAGCGCTGATCATTGGCTGGCAGGCTGGTGACACACATCTGCGCCCGGCGTTGCGTTCCACTTGCGTTCCACCGGACCCAGGAGCACGTCTTCTCGCGTCTCGCGAGATGACGCGCCCGCGCGTCTAGGAGGAACAAACCGACAGCCGCCAGGACGCAATTCTGCGTTCGACGGTCGGAAAGCCGTTAATAGTGCTGTTTCTATTTTTGCAGATAACACCAAACTTTGTAATATGGTACAGTCCATGGAAGATGTCAATAAGTTACAAGCTGACTCAGACAAACCTACTGTTTGGGCCTCCACTTGGCAAATGAGGTTCAATATAGTTAAATGTAAAGTTATGCACTTGGAGCTAATAATCTACATGCAGCATATGTCTTAGGGGGAGAAAAACTGGGAGAATCACTTAATGAGAAGGATCTGGGTGTATTAGTAGATCATAAACTAAATAACAGCATGCAATGCCAGCCAGCTGTCTCCAAGGCCAACATAATTTTGTCTTAAAAGAGAATTGGCCTTGCGGGATGTAATATTGCCAATATACGAAGTTTTGGTTCTGCCTCACCTGGAGTTAGGAAAAAGTACAAAGGAAAGCCAACAAAACTAATAAAGGACGTGGAAGATCTTAGCTATGAGCAAAGATTAAAGGAACTGAATTTGTTTAGTCTTGAAAAAAAGACGTCTAAGGGGGGACATTAACCAGTATAAATATATAACCAGACTACACAATCAATATTGAGAGAAGCCATTCTATGTTAAACCCCCTCAAAAACAAGAGGCCACGCTCTACACCTGGAGAAAAAAAGATTCAGTCATAAAAGACGACAAGCATTCTTTACAGTAAGGTGTGTGAATCTTTGGAATAGCATGGT
This sequence comes from Bufotes viridis, assembly GCA_033119425.1. Lineage (NCBI taxonomy): Eukaryota > Metazoa > Chordata > Amphibia > Anura > Bufonidae > Bufotes > Bufotes viridis. Next base: position 331,627,809 of record CM065590.1, on the reverse strand, counting down.
GCAGGAGCTGGTCACAGCAAATACAGTAGATGGCTTTATAAAAGGTTTAGATGACTTTTTTTTTCAAAATAACATTGAGGCTTATGACAATGTATAGAAATCATGTTCTTGATTTGGCTCATACCTTCCTTAGAAGGAAGATGGAGATTGACCCAAGGGATTTGTTCTGATCTGGAGTAAAATCGCATGTAAAAAAAAAAAAAGAAAAGAAAAATCGCAATAGAAACATGATTCCTGCTGTGATCGTGCAGCAGGAACCATGTTCACATGCCGAGGGGGGTCCTGTGACCTTCCCATATTGGCGATTGCTGCAAACCGCAAGTCAATTCAGACCCGCGGTTTGCAGCGCTTTGCGATGTATCTGATCTGTTATGACCGCTGGGATCAGAAACTTTAAAATGCTGCCAAATATGTTTCTATTTATTTCTGTAACCTCCCCCCCCCCTCCCGTGCCCTCATTGTGATGGGCGTTGCGGGGGGGAGGGGTGGCTTGCGGGCGGTAGCGCGATCCTCTGCCTGGGGCCCCCCCCCCCCCCCGCTCATTTTCAGGATGGCCGAGCTTAGCAAGCAAAGTGTCAGCACATTGCTGACACTCTGCTTGTAACGGCTGACATCCGTGCAGGGACTGCTGTATGGAAGGGGTTAAGAGGGAGGGAGCTGCTGTGGGGGGCTGCTCTGCCTGGTGCAGCCCCCCTAGCTCCAGTCCCTAGCTTCCCTCCCCATCTTCCGCTGCTCTGTTATAGCAGCGGAGGAGGGTAACCATGGCAACAGGACGCCTTCAAAGGCATCCTGCTTGCCATGGTAACAGAAGGGCAAAAGTCTGATCAGACTCTGTCCAGTAAAAAATACAGTACAGTACATTATATAATGTACTGTACTGTATTATACAGACACCAGATCCACCGGATCTTCAAGAACCAAGTGGGTCTGGGTAAAAAAAAATGTAAAAAAAGTGAAAAAAGGTAAAAAATTAAAAAACACATTTATCACTAATAAAAATTAAAAAAAATAAAACACACTACACATGTTATATATCACCACGTCCGGAATGACCTGATCTATAAAATGGGTTTGTTACTTTCCCTGCTAGGTGAATGTCATAAAAATAAAACTATGATAAAATTGAAATTTTGCCCACCTCACTTCCCAAAAAAGTTTATAAAAGTGTTAAAAAAGTTGTCTCTACACCCAAATGGTACTAATCAAACAATCACCTCATCCCACAAAATTGATACCTTACCTAAGAAAATCACCAAAAAAATTAAAAAAATTATGGCTCTCAGGCTATGCAGACACTAAAACATGATTTTTTTTTTGTTTCAAAAATATGATTGTGTAAAACCTAAATAAATAAATAAAAAGTAGACATCCTTAAGGTGAAATAGGGCCGTGTCTTAAGGGGTTAATTAAGTATGGGGAACCTTTTTACCAAAACATAGTGTTTTAAATGATATTTAGCATCAAGTAATTCAGAAGTCTGGTGTGATATTATAAACAGAGAAACATTGACACATACTAGAACTCGTCTTAACAAAAGCTTGTGCCTGAATTTGTTGTTCTGCTGTGTCCATATATTAAATAATATCAGTGTTTCTCTATTAATAATAAGGCTTGTGGACAAATGCAATATTAGCTTTCAATTCTGCTTGCAGCTAAATGTGTCTATGGACATTTACACGTAAACGAATATTTGCTTAGACTAGAGTATTGTGTGTTGCCTTAAGGGAATATTCCTGAAAGAGCAATAAATAACATTTACAAACTGTAGCGTCTATTGCTAAAACATCCTTGCTGCCAGTTCTGGTCTTCCCCTTATGACAGCAAATTACAAATGTCAATCAGTTGTTTTATAATCCTGTCTTCTTGTTCTTTGTAGGCACTTCTTGTTCAAGACATCTTCTGGAACTACTCCTTTATTCAGCAGTTCTTCTCCTGGATATCCCCTGACTTCAGGAACAGTGTACACTCCTCCTCCAAGACTTCTACCCCGAAACACGTTCTCCAGAAATGCCTTCAAGCTGAAGAAACCATCTAAGTATTGCAGTTGGAAATGTGCAGCATTATCAGCCATAGCTGCAGCTGTCTTGCTTGCTATTTTGCTGGCTTACTTCATTGGTAAGTCCTATAATGCCTTATATTTACTAGAAATCTTGATAATTTTGATAGTCGGTACTGGCTTATATAGCGATATTAGGTAGAATATGTGCTCTTTGGTCATACACTTGTTTGACGCTGCAATACACAAACAGGACAGATTCAAAAAGGTTACTCACAGTGTTGAGCGAACAGTTCGAGCATAGTTCGGGTTTGTACCGAATTTTGGGGTGTTCGGGACATGGACCTGAACCCGAACATTTTCAGAAAAGTTCGGGTTCGGGTCTGTTGTTCGGCGATTTCTTCCCACTTTCTGAAGGGCTGCACAGCAGCCAATCAGCTAGCGTTTTACTTCTTGCCCTAAGAGCCCATCACAGCCATGCCTACTAATGGCATGGCTGATATTGGCCAAGTGTAGCATGTGACCCAGCTTCTATTTAAGCTGGAGTCACGTAGCGCCGCACGTCACACTGCTCTGATAGTGTAGTGAGAGGACGCAGCTTCTGTGAGGGCGAGATTAGGCAGGGAAAAGTCAGCATTAGCACCTAATGAAGTGATCGATCTACAGCTGTGAATGATTTAACTTCTGCTAGTTAATTGCTCACTGGTTTTTCTGTCACTTTTTTTCTGGGGTGATCGGCGGACATTTTGTGCACCAGAACAAGCTGACACCAAGTCCATCAATCCATCAATACTAGTGTTTTTTTTGCTATATCCTACATCAGGGTCTTGGCTGTGCTTATTGTCACCCCTAGAAACTCAGGATAGCAATTTCTATATTTTATTAAGGGGTTAAATACAATTGCCAAAATACCAATCCCCTAAATCTGGTGTTCCAGCTTCGGCTAGCCAAGTATAATACTGTCTGCTGTCTGGCAAAGGATAGATTATTTTCTGTGGTGAAATTCAATTGCCAAAATAGCAATCCCCTGAATCTGGTGTCCCAGCACTGGCTGGCAAAGTATAATATTGTCCGCCAAAACATAAATTTTGTTCTGGGGTGAAATTCAATTGCCAAAATAGCAATACCATAAATCTGGTGTCACAGCTGTTGCAGGCCAAGTGTTAATCTGTCCGTAAAAGGGTATATTTTGTTCTGGGGTGAAATTCAATTTCAAAAATAGCAATACCATAAATCTGGTGTTCCAGCTGTTGCAGGCCAAGTGTTAATCTGTCCGTAAAAGGGTATATTTTGTTCTGGGGTAAAATTCACTTGCCAATATAGCAATATCCTGAATCTGGTGTTCCAGCTGTTGCAGGCAAAGTGTTAATCTGTCCGTAAAAGGAAATATTACACTCAAGGTGTATATACAAGTGCTGAGAGGGTCATCCTCATTAACTTCACACACTACCGAGCATCTCCTAGTGTATTTCTGTCCGTTAAAGGGTATATTACACAAAGTGTTAAAATACAATTGCTGAAGGCATAATCTTACATATTTTTTTTCACGCTACTGTGCATCTCCAAGAGTAAATCTGTCCATAAAAGGATACCTTTCATCCAGGGCCTAAATATTAGCCCTAAAAGAGATATTCCCCTAAATCAGTAGTTACTGCTGTGCCTGGATTAGTGTAATACGCTACATAAATAAATAGGAAGATAGTGTTAGGTGCCTGTAAAAAAAGGCCTGAATTTGAAATCAATGCATTGGGCGAAATATTTTTTTTCTTATTGTGGTGCTTGGTGAACGGTAAAAATGAGGAAAATATCTAGTAAGGGACGCGGACGCGTTCGTGGTGGTGTTAGTGTCCCCTCTGGTGCTGGGAGAGGACATGGCCATTCTGCCACAGCCACACGTCCTAGTGAACCAACTACCTCAGGTTCCAGTACCTGCCAGAATTTACAGCAATATTTGGTGGGGCCCAATGCTGTTCTAAGGATGGTAAGGCCTGAGCAGGTACAGGCGCTAGTCAATTGGGTGGCCGATAGTAAATCCAGCACATTCACAACATTATCTCCCACCCAGTCTTCTGCAGAAAGCGCACAGGTGGCGCCTGAAAAACATGCATATCAGGGAAACTGTCAGAGCCTCAAGTTATGCAGCAGTCTCTTATGCTGTTTGAAGACTTTGCTGGCAGGGTTTCCAAAGGGAATCCACCTAGCCCTTCCCCAGTGGTGGAAGACATAGAATGCACTGATGCACAACCACTGATGTTTCCCGATGATGAGGACATGGGAATACCACCTCATCGGAGTCCGCACGTCTCTGATGATGACGAAACACAGGTGCCAACTGCTGCGTCTTTCTGCAGTGTGCAGACCGAACAGGAGGTAAGGGAGGAAGACTGTGTGGAAGACGATGCAGGAGACGATGAGGTGCTAGACCCCACATGGAATGAAGGTCGTGCCACTGACTTTCATAGTTCAGAGGAAGAGGCAGTGGTGAGACTGAGCCAACAGCGTAGCAAAAGAGGGAGCAGGGGGCAAAAGCAGAACAGCCGCCGCCAAGAGAGTTCGCCTGCTACTGGCCACCTCCACCATGGATCGAGCACCCCAAAGGCAGCTTCAGGGAGTTCCCTGGCATGGAAGTTCTTTAAACAATTTGCTGACAAGACCCAAGTGGTTTGCACGCTGTGCCATCAGAGCCTGAAGCGAGGCATTAACGTTCTGAACCTTAGCACAACCTGCATGACCAGGCATCTACATGCAAAGCATGAACTGCAGTGGAGTAAACACCTTAAAAGCAAGGAACTCACTCTGGCTCCCCCTGCTCCCTCTTCTGCTGCTGCCTCGGCCTCTCCCTCCGCCTCGGGAGGAACGTTGGCACCTGCCGCCCACCAAACAGATGATGTGCCACCGACACCACCACCTGCGTCACCAAGCATCTCCACCATGTCACACGGCAGCGTTCAGCTCTCCATCTCACAACCCTTGGAGAGAAAGCGTAAATTCCCACCTAGCCACCCTCGAGCCCTGGGCCTGAATGCAAGCATTTCTAAACTACTGGCTTTTGAAATGCTGTCATTCAGGCTGGTGGACACAGACAGCTTCAAACAGCTGATGTCCATGGCTGTCCCACAGTATGTTGTTCCCAGCTGCCACTACTTCTCCAAGACAGCCGTGCCTTCCCTGCACAACCAAGAGTATCCGATAAAATCAAGTGTGCACTGCGCAACGCCATCTGTGGCAAGATCCACCTAACCACAGATACGTGAACCAGTAAGCACGGCCAGGGACGCTATATCTCCCTAACTGCACACTGGGTAAATGTAGTGGCGGCTGGGCCCCAGGCGGAGAGTTCCTTGGCGCACGTCCTTCCGCCGCCAAGGATCGCAGGGCATCATTCTTTGCCTCCTGTAGCCTCCTCCTCCTACTCGGCTTCCTCCTCCTCTGTTTCCACCAGCTCATCCAGTCAGCCACACACCTTCACCACCAACTTCAGCACAGCCCGGTGTAAACGTCAGCAGGCCATTCTGAAACTCATATGTTTGGGGGACAGGCCCCACACTGCGCAGGAGTTGTGGGGGGGAATTGAACAACAGAACGACGAGTGGTTTCTGCCGGTGGGCCTCAAGCACGGCCTGGTGGTGTGCGTTAATGGGCCTGGGACTAGCCGGTTTGACGCACATCCCTTGCCTGGTGCATGTGCTGAATTTGGTGGAGCAGAAGTTCATTCACAACTACCCCGACATGTCAGAGCTGCTGCATAAAGTGCGGGCCGTCTGTGCGCGCTTCCGGCGTTCACATCCTGCCGCTGCTCGCCTGTTTGCGCTACAGCGGAACTTCGGCCTTCCCGCTCACCGCCTCATATGCGACGTGCCCACCAGGTGGAACTCCACCTTGCACATGCTGGAGAGACTGTGCGAGCAGCAGCAGGCCATAGTGGAGTTTCACCTGCAGTACGCACGCGTCAGTCGCACTGCGGAACAGCACCACTTCACCACACGAGACCTGTGTGCCCTGTTGCGCTGTTTCGAGTACTCCACTAACATGGCCAGTGGCAATGACACCGTTATCAGCGTTACAATACCACTTCTGTCTCCTTGAGAAAACGCTTATGGCGATGATGGAGGAGGAGATGGCCCAGGAGGAGGAGGAGCAGGATGAGGGTTCATTTTTAGCACTTTCAGGCCAGTCTGTTAGAAGTGGCTCAGAGGGAGTTTTTTTGCAGCAGCAGAGGCCAGGTACAAATGTGGCCAGCCAGGGCCCACTACTGGACGACGAGGAGGATGAGGAGGAGGTGGAGCAGGATGAGGATGAAGCAGGTTCACAGCGGGGTGGCACCCGACACAGCTCAGGCCCAGGGGAGTACATAGAAATAATGGGGCCCCATAGCAAAACTCAGAATTGGGCCCCCCTCCAATAAAAAGTCCAATTATTAAAGCTAGTGAGAGTGTGGGGTACATTAAGGGTTAAATAAAAGGTTAGGATTTGTTCACATCACGTTTTTACATATATGTTAGGGGGGTGGGGTGATGGGGGGTGGGAGTGCAGCACTCAACGCTTTTCAGTAGAAAAAACATAAACGTTAACATACACATTTCTCTTTCAAACTATGATGAAGGATGCACTGTATGCATACATAAAACGGATGGAAAAAATGGGATATGAACTCGGCGTCTTATGCACATGACCGTATGTGTTTTGCAGATCTGCAAAACGCGGAAGCCGCCTGTGTGCCTTCCACAATTTGTGGAACGGGCGGCCCATTATAAAGATGCCTATTCTTGTCCGCAAAATGGATTAGAATAGAACATCGTCTATTTTTTTTGAGGAGCCATGGAACACAGCAACGGATGCGGACAGCACACGGAGTGCTGTCCGCATCTTTTATGGCTCAGGTGCAGACCCATTCACTTCAATGGGGCCGCAAAAGATGCGGACGTGCACTGTGTTGTTGAAGTGAATGGGTCTGCACCTGAGCCGCAAAAACTGAGGTTCGGATGCGGACCAAATCAATGGTTGTGTTCATGAGCCCCAAAGCAGAGGAGAGCCTATAGGGTTAATTACTGCAGCAGGACTGTCCACACTGGTCAATAGGGACCGCGGGACAGATCTTCTGCAGGTCCACAGCATTAGATCTCTGTCTCACAGCAAAACTTCTCCCTTTGTTATTAACAGAGAGCAGGGCTGAGCAATTTTAGTCATGTCCCATCCTTTTACCTCAGAGGTAGGCTATCTGGAGCATCCAGCACATGCCTCAGATCCCATATGATAGAATATATTTACACTACAGTGAGCAGAGCTGAGGCTCCTGTTTGACCCTGACCCTAGCAGCTGTAAATTCAGTCACCCTGCAAACAGCCTGTCTTTCTGTCAGCCCCTCTCACCTCAGCTCCATCATGCAGAGTGTTTCTGACCTCTCACCCAGTGACTGGCTGTAACTGGCGGTGCTGGGGTTAAACAAACAAAGAGCAGTACGGAGGACCCAGAGGAAGGGAAGCATGTGGGACATCACTGCTGATAAGTAAGTCCAGGGCTGGACGCTGGTACTTTACCAGGCTGCTTGCTGTGGGACATCACAGAGGGGCGGGCACATCAGGCAGTGAGCTGCTACCTGATAGGAAGAAGCAGCTGCTCACTCTCCTGGCATGCTGTTATTAGCGCAGCACTAGCGCTGCACATAGTGCAAAATGAAAATGTAAATATGGCTGCTGACCCAAAAGCACTATAAGTAGCCATTGCCTGTATTTATCTCTGTTACTAATGCAGTGGGTATTCAGGTCGGAAAGGGGGCGGAGCCATGCAGCCTGGCTGGGCCCCCTAACCTCACGGGCCCCATAGCCAGTGCGTGGTCTGCCTATATTGACAGTACGCCACTGCTCAGGCCCATCACTGGTGCTTGGCTGGGGGGGATACGGAGGACGATGACGATACGCCTCCCACAGAGGACAGCTTGTCCTTACCTCTGGGGAGCCTGGCACACATGAGCGACTACATGCTGCAGTGCCTGCGCAACGACAGCAGATTTGCCCACATTTTAACGTGTACGGACCACTGGGTTGCCACCCTGCTGGATCCCCGGTACAAAGACAATGTTCCCACCGTACTTCCTGCGTGAGTACAAGCGCACGCTGTTAGACACGCTCCTGAGAGCATTCCAAAATGTCACAGGGGAACAGGGGGAAGCCCAAGGCGAAGGCAGAGGAGGAGCAAGAGGTCGCCAATGCAGCTGTGTCACGGCCAGCTCCTCTCAGGGCAGGGTTAGCATGGCAAAAATGTGGAAAAGTTTTGTCTCCACGCCACAGCTAACTGCACCACCACCTGATACGGAACCTGTTAGCAGGAGGCAGCATTTCACTAACATGGTTGAACAGTACGTCTGCACACCCCTCCACGTACTGACTGATGGTTCGGCCCCATTCAACTTCTGGGTCTCCAAATTGTCCACGTGGCCAGAGTTAGCATTTTATGACTTGGAGGTGCTGGCCTGACCGGCGGCCAGAGTTTTGTCTGAATGTGTATTCAGCACGGCAGGGGGAATCATTACTGACAAATGTAGCCACCTGTCCACAGCCAACGTGGACAAGCTGACGTTCATAAAAATGAACCAGGCATGGATCCCACAGGACCTGTCCCTCCCTTGTGCAGAATAGACATTTATAACTGCCTCCCCCTCAACCATGTATTTTTGTTCTCCGGGGCATTTCTTTATTGAATCCTCATTTTTTTAACTTTACCATGATCTTGCGATGCAACACAAAGTTGAATAAACCTCTCCTCAATCTGGGCGCCGGGGCCTAAATAACTGAAAGTGGCCTTCTCTAGTGGTGGGTGATATGACGCCTTATTCTTTGCTGTTGGACCTCTCTCCTCTGTTTGGGTGCAGTCGCCTAAATAACTGAAAGTGGCCTTCTCCAGTGGTGGGTGATATAAAGCTTTGTTCCTTGCTGTGGGACCTCTCTCCTCTGTCTTGGTGCTGGGGTCTAAATAACTGAAAGTGGCCTTCTCCAGTGGTGGGTAATATAACGCCTTATTCCTTGCTGTGGGACCTCTCTCCTCTGTCTGGGTGCTGGGGCCTAAATAACTGAAAGTGGCCTTCTCCAGTGGTGGGTGATATGACGCATGATTCCTTCTTGCTGTGGGACCTCTCTCCTCTGTCTGGGTGCTGGGGCCTAAATAACTGAAAGTGGCCTTCTCCAGTGGTGGGTGATATGACGCATGATTCCTTCTTGCTGTGGGACCTCTCTCCACTGTCTGGGTGCTGGGGCCTAAATAACTGAAAGTGGCCTTCTCCAGTGGTGGGTGATATGACGCATAATTCTTTGCTATGGGACCTCTCTCCAATTGATATTGGTTAATTTTTATTTATTTTATTTTAATTCATTTCCCTATCCACATTTGTTTGCAGGGCATCTACCTACATTTTGCTGCCTTTTGCAGCCCTCTAGCCCTTTCCTGGACTGTTTTACAGCCTTTTTAGTGCCTAAAAGTTCGGGTCCCCATTGACTTCAATAGGGTTCGGGATAAAGTTCGGGTCAAGTTCGGATTCCGAACCCGAACATTTTCGGGAAGTTCGGCCTAACTTCTTGAACCCGAACATCCAGGTGTTCGTTAACCTCCAGTTACTCACTAGTAATAATTATAGCAGTAAGTTTATTGCATTAGATCTCTCAGCTTCAGTGATCAGAGAAAAATTTTGTTTTAGACACAAGATGAGAATGTTTTTTTATTTGTACTTAATACCTTAGAATGCAGGATGCAGGATGAAAAAATATTGACAATATTTTTGCACATTGTTTTTCAATGCATACTATTGTAGTTACATAAGACAACTATATATATATATATATATATATATATATACACACACATATACATACTAATCAGAACCTTAACCTTTTAAAGAGTAATTCCCTTCTCAGACATTGGGGACATATCGTTCGGATATGCCCCAATGTCTGATAGGTGCGAATCCCACTTCTGGGATCCACACTTATGCTTAGAACGGGCCCGGAGGATGCACCGCACATTCATTCCTATGAAAGTGACGAAAATAGCCGAGCGCTCAGCTATTTCCGTCGGCCACATAGAAGTGAATGGAGTGATGGCCACATTTGCAGGGTCTGCTTTTGTTTCATTCCTATGGGAGCGCCGAAAATATCCAAGCGGCACTCTTATTGAAATGAATGGAGGACGGCCGTGCATGCATCATTTTTTGTGGGCTGAGTTGCATTTTTTGCATCAATTGGGTTCTATTAATTTTGGGAGGGAGGAAGGAAGGCATAAAGACAGCAGCTCCACCCTTGTATTTAACATCAAGTTGCAGGAACTATCACCCAACTGTGGACAAGGTTTATTGGCACTGGAAGCTTTGAAATACATTTTGTACAACTAAAAACGTTAATATGTTTCCACTGGGACCAATTCATGTAGTTGAAGACAAGGGATTAGGCAAATTACATAAAAATTTAAATTTGTGCATCTAGATGTAGATAATTTAACATTCTTTAGATCTAAGATTCTGATCAGAAATTTCTATATAAGCATCCCATCTTTATTAAGCCTCTTTCACACTTGCGTTATGAGGATCTGACGTGCACTTCCATCGCCGGAAATACCCACCGGATCCGTCACAACGCAAGACAACTGAAAGCATTTGAAGACTGATCAGTCTTCAAAATGCTTTCAGTGTTACTATGGCAGCCAGGACGCTACTAAAGTCCTGGTTGCCAGAGTAAGTAGTGGGGAGCCAGGGGAGCAGATACTTTCAGTCCGTGCGGCTCCCGGGTCTCTCCACAATGACGTCAGAGTGCCCCACGCGCATGGATCACGTGATCCATGCGATCATGTGATCCATGCTCATGAGGCGCTCTGACGTCATTGTGGAGCGCCCTGGGACTCGGGAGCTGCACAGATGGTAAGTATCTGCTCCCCTTCCTCCCCACTACACTTTACCATGGCAGCCGGGACTTTAGCGTCCTGGCTGCCATGGTAACCATTCACAAAAGCTAAACGTCGGATCCGGCGATGCGCCAAAACGACGTTTAGCTTAAAGCCGGATCCGGATTAATGCACTTCAATGGGCATTAATTCCGGATCCGGCGTTACGGCATGTCTTCCGGATTTTTGGACGGAGACAAATCCGCAGTATGCTGCGGTTTTGTCAAAAAACGTTCACATACTGAACGGAAGACATCCTGATGCATCCTGAACGGATTTCTTTCCATTCAGAATGCATTAGGATAAATCCTGATCAGTATCTTTCTGTCCTAGAGCCCCGAGGACAGAACTCTAGGATGGAAAGCAAAAGCGCAAGTGTGAAAGAGCCCTTAGCCCTCTTCCCAGCATCAAGCAGCATACTGCAATGCTTCTATTATAGCTTTTACAGATGAGCGAATTTCTCAAAAATTAAATTCGGCCGCTTCGCTAAATTTTTCAAAAAGATTAGCTTCGATTTGAATTTATTCGCAGGGAATTACGTAAAAAAATGTCTATTTCCAGGCTGCAGAGAGCCTTTATAGGGGTGTAGAACACTGTGCCTTGCAGTGATACGCATAGGGAGTCTGCTGTGGTATTGAAATAACTGTGAATCAGTATGACATGCAGATGACAGGGGTCGCTCTTAGAATCACTGCATACTTCACTTATTTGGGGAGTCACGGGGCCAAACCTGACCAAATAACTGAAGTATCAACTGAAGCCTTATAGTTCGATGTTAGCGTCAAGAAAAAGCACAGTCCTTTTATACCCTCGTCAGCTGATTCCACATAGATGTCTACAGCAGTGTTTCCCAACCAGTGTGCCTCCAGCTGTTGCAAAACTACAACTCCCAGCATGCACGGACAGCCTTTTCTGTGCGGGCATGCTGGGAGTTGTAGTTTTACAACATCTGGAGGCACACTGGTTGGGAAACACTGGTCTACAGAACCTGTGTTACTAAAGGCTTATACAAGTAGATGTCTCTGTAGTAGTTCAGTTTCTCCTACCTCTCAGTGGGTGTAAAAAACACCCCCATTTTGGACTGGTAGAGAGGGTCCAACAAGGTGGAGAGCCAGAAGTCATCCCACTGCCGAATGGTGACAATTCGGCTGTCACTACGCAAGCAACTGAGCATGGATCAGGCCATTTGTGCAAGTGACTTGGAGGGACTTCCTGCCTCTATCTCCACTGCATACTGCCACGGTGTGTCTGCTTCCTCTGTCTCGTCTTCCTCATCACCCTGTAGCTCCTCTGGCTGCTCCTGCTCCTCCTCTGTCATCTGAGAAGAAAAACCACCCATTTTGCTTCAAATTGCCTGTGCTCCAATGACTTCCTCCTCTCCCTCCTCCTCATCTTCCACTTCAGCCCCCACAGGGCTCATGTGGCCATGAGATCTAGGCGCCATGTCTCCAGTCCCCTGACCAGCCATTGTTCCCACCCTCTGTTCCAGGACATAAAGCAGTGGAATGACATTGTTCATCCCATAGTCCTGGTGATTGACAAATAAAGTGGCATCCTCAAAGGGCCTCAGCAATCGGCAGGTGTCACGCATGAGCTGCCACTGGCTTACATCAAAGGGGGAGTACTGCTATCCGCTTGCATCATCGAGAAGTCGCGATGGCCTTTCATATGTTCGTATAGCCGGTAAAACATATGGAGCATGAAAACGTCACATATCAGCCTATGTTGGGGGATGCCGTTCTGCCGCTGCAGCTCAAGTAGGATGTGCTTTGCAGTGTACGAGTGGCTAAAGTGCATGCAAAGTTTCCTGCCCATTTTTAGGATGTCTTTCAGATGGGTGGAAGACTTCAGGAACCGCTTCACAACCAGATTAAACACGTGTGCCATGCCATGCGCATGGCTCAGCCTTCCTTGATGCAGCGCCGATACCATGTTCTTCACGTGGTTCTGATTTTCAGTTGTTGTGGAGAAAGCCAGGATTTGATTTATTGATGAATCACATAGAGCAGTTCCTCCCCTGTGTGACTCCGTTCGTCAAGGCAAACCAGGAGCAGAACAGCGCGACACCGCCGTGCCCTGCACATGTGGTATGCTGGAGTAGCATTGTGACTTGTCCCTGCAATGGAGGCTGAGGACATGGTGGAGGATGAGGAGGCAGACATTGTTGCTTGAGCAATGGCGTGAGAACGTGGAAGCAGAAGCAGCGTCACATAGCCAAGTTGCTGGTGTGGCTTTGCAGGAACCACATTCACCCAGTGGGCCGTACAAGACATGTATTGACCCTGTCCGAATTTACAGCTCCACACGTCGGCGCTGCCGTACACTTTGGCAGATACCAACAGGCTCAAGGAATAGCCCACCTTCTGTTCTACATGTTTGTGCAGGGTTGGTTCTGTCTTTTTGGCTTTTTGGCAAAGAAATGACGGCTTTGGACTCTCCACCTCGTTTAGGCACTAGCCGTCAGTTCTCTGAAAGGTGCAGAGTCCACCACTTGGAAAGGGAGGGACTGCAGCATTAGCAACTTGGACAGGATCATATTCAGCTTCTGCGCAGTTGGATGAGTGCATGCATACTTTTGTCTCTTGGCAATCTCTTCGGTGATCGATTGCTGGCGGAATGACTGATGAGCAGTAGGAGGAGGAGGAGCAGCAGCCTCAGGACCAGCAGACAATGGGAACGACAGCTACCTTCGGCTGAGGTGGTGGAGCCTTGACTGCCTTAAATCGGGTGAGGCATGCCGCTGGGTGATGCAGCGGTTGCTGCGGCAGGCTGGACCACCACATCGGAGCCACAGTTCTCCCAGGCCACTTTAGGGTGACGCTGCATATGTTGACGCAGTGCCAACATTGGCACCCTGGCCACGCTTCACCTTCTGCCCACATATTCTACATATAGCCATGATGTCCTCCTCCTCCTGCGGCTTCACAAAAAACTGCCACACCGCCGATTAGCTGATTTTACCCCAAAAAATATGCACTGGCTGACTGCTAGCGCCGTTGCTTCCGTGAACCCATGCACCACTCCTTTCCTGGCAGGTAGGCTGCTGCAAAGTGTGTGGTCTACCCCGTGCCCATTTGGCTCCTGACCTCCCACTGCTGCCACCCTGCTGACTACCGGCCACGCTAGCGAATTACTGGCTCAGCCGCTGCCTCATGGGCAAGCTGCTACCCTCTTCTCCTGATGATGACGAAGGCCCTTCTTCACCCAGCTCCCAAGTGCGATCGGCTTTATAATCATCGAGTACTGTCACTGATGTCCTTCTCAATGGTCTCTGGGTCAGGAGCCTGAACGGTCGCAACACCAGCTCCCATGCCTCTCTCCTAATCACTACTTGCCCGCCTAGCGGAGGAAGTGTCGGATGTCTCCTCCAGATCTTGGCTGGGCAGTAGCTGCTGACTGTTCTCTAGTAGTTCGTCCTTGTTGTATAGTGGAGCTGAGCACACAGCATGAATAACTTCTCTGGCTGAGGGAACAGAAAAGGACAGAGGCAGGTGAAGGACAGGTGAGGGCACAGGCTCATCTCCCGGGCCATGCCAACTAAGGATTGTGTCTGATGAACCCACTATGTGTTGGCTGGGGGTGTCTGATGTCACTTGGGATGAAATGGTTGACCGAGTTAACCAATCAATATCCGCTGGGTTGCTGGTCAAGACACGACTGCTAGATGACACCGGGCCTCTGTTTGCGAATATACATTTCTCTTTTTGCACTGAAATAGGTCAGTAAACGCTTTTACAGTAGTGCAAATAACTGCAACAATGAAGTGCATGCATATTTCTCTTTTTGTACTGAAATAGGACAGTAAAAACATTTAGCGCAAATAACTGGAAAAGTGAACTGCATATATATTTCTCTTTTTGCACCGAAATAGGCCAGTAAGCGCTTTTAGCGCAAATAACCGCAAAAGTGAACTGCATATATATTTCTATTTTTGCACTGAAATAGGCCAGTAAACGCTTTTACTGCAAATAACTCCAAAATGTGAACTGCATATATATTTTTCTTTTTCCACAGATATAAGTCACTAAAGGCTTTTCAACATAGCACTTGCACCCCAAGAATAAATTGCTGGCATAACAGAGCTGGATAATGGCTATTTGGATCCCCAAATAATCTTTCCCTCCACTTGTAAATCGCTTTTTTTTCACAAGGAGGTTTTCCCTATCACTGTCCCTAGCGCCTGTTCTGATGTCTCTCCCTGCACTAAGATGCTGTGAAATGATTCCTCCCTATCCTTTCTCTGTACTTTTAAATCACTTTTTTTTCACAATGCAATTAGGTTTTTCCCATCACTCTCTCTAGCGCCTGCAACGTCTCTTCCTGCACTCAGAACGCTGGAAAATGGCATAATCCAAGATGGCTGCGGGTATTTATAGGGCTGTGATCTCACAGGGCTGGCTGCATGCATGCATGGCATTATGGGTCATTCCGCCTTCCCAGAGTTCCTTGCCCCATGTCCTCACACGTGTAAACGCCATTGTAGCCCCCATTTTAGGAAAGATTGTGATTCATTACCACAAAGCGCAAGGAAATTTGCATTTGTTGCTAATCGAATTTTTCCTGAAATTCATGTCGAATTCCACTTTATCAGCTTTGATTTGTTCATCCCTAATAGCTATGTATGAACATTTACAAAGCATTTTTTTTTTCTTAGACAGTATTTAATCTAATGTCTATTGGCTGTTGCCCTATTACTATGACTGCATACACTAAAGCAATGTAAATCATGGCATCACAGTTAGTGGATTTGCATAGTAGCTATCTAAGACAGGCATAATTATCACTTCTGATTTACATGATATAGGAGATTCCTGTAGATGAAATGTCAGAACTGTGGCTTGTGGTTTTATATCCTAGTATGACATGTAAATTTGTCAAACCGGGGTAGGTCATCCAAACCGATGATCATTGTACACATTAAATTGCGTAATGGTAAACCTGAAGTGAAGACATGAAGTATTAAAACTTGAGGACTGTCAATAAAGAGGAAGTCGGCAAAATTCTAATATCACTACCAGAAAGACCCAGCTTCGCACGGGTATATTTCATCTATTTCATTTAATGTTTATGTGTGTCGTTAAAAGATATCGACAGTATCCCCCATAACAGTGACCTCCACAGCGGCCTTCCCCCTTAAAAGTAACATTCACAGCGCCCTCCTCTTTAACATTGACCTGCACAGCGGCCGCCCCTTTATTAGTGACCTCCACAGTACCCATCTCCTTAACAGTGATTTCCACGATAACCTACCCCCTTAGACTTGCACAGTAGCTGCCCCTTTAATAGTGACCTCCATAGTCCCTGTAGCAGACTGGACCCTGTACCAGAGTCTGCCCCAGTTTGCTGGAAGGGACTGCTTGCTCGCCTCCTGCCCTGCGACTATGGCCCCATGTATGCTTGTCCTGTTTGAGCGGTGATACCCCAGATAGCTCTGCTATGGAGCCCATTCGTATAATGAAAGACTATGGGAAAGACTTTAGCTCCATGGCAATTGAACTGGATATGTGTGGTCCGAGCGCCATTCAATAATGTGCGCTCAGACCTAAGCTATCTGGGGATATGTTGCATGTATATGTTTTATGTAGTAATTGTAACATTGTGTAATTTTATGTCCTTTTGCAACCATGTGCTCAATGGAGTCTGCCTCTATCCTTGGATATATTGAGCGCTCAGATCCAAGCCATCTGGGGATATGTTACATGTCTGTGTACTGTAAAGGGTGGGACATTGTGTATTGAATAGTGATGTCTGTCCTATTGTCCCCACGTGTGTATGGGCGATTTCCCTTTGTCCTGAGAGATAATTGAATGACTCCTCAATTGTCTCCAGGACAGAAGACATTGTGTATTCTCCGGCCTGTGATAATTACATTAACCTGTGTGGGGTAATTGTATCACAGGCAGAGGGGAGGGATATGCTGGGGGTGTCTGTATTATCCCAATGTGTGTGATTGGCTGCTGTATCCCGTGTCGCAGTCTTCCTTCTGGTCCCCTAGGGGAGTGTCCACCAGGTGGGAGACCTGCATAAATACCGGGCAGGTAGCCCTCAATAAAAAGGAGAGTTCCTGTTTAACCCTCAAAGTGAAGTGTCGTCTCATTATTGGGGGAGGAGTTATTGGATGCTGTTCCAGTCTGACTGCTAGGAGTACAGATCTGTTACATTGGTGGCAGGCGGTGGGATGGCGTCCTAGTGCGAGGTAAAGCAGCTTGGAGACACCGTTCGTGGAAGTACAAATTGAGGGCAACGCTAGCACTCATACCCAACTTCAGGAGAACAAGCATGGCACCCAGCTACACGCAGGAGGAATTCGACAGAGTGCTGAGATCACGGCTGATTTTCTTCGGACCCAACCCCTCGGAGAAATCTGTGCAGTTCGTGAGGAGGTTAACAGCAGAGTACCTGCAGTTCATGGCAGATGGTATCGTCCGCCCTCCCCAGCGGCAGTGTGAAGTCCAGGGGGCCGAAGGTGTCGTCCTTCCTCCCCAGCGGCCGTGTGAGTTACAGAGGGCCGAAGGTGTCGTCCTTCCCCCCCAGCGGCCGTGTGAGTTACAGAGGGCCGAAGGTGCCGTCCTTCCCCCAGCGGCCGTGTGAGTTACAGAGGGCCGAAGGTGTCGTCCTTCCCCCAGCGGCCGTGTGAGTTACAGAGGGCCGAAGGTGTCGTCCTTCCCCCAGCGGCCGTGTGAGTTACAGAGGGCCGAAGGTGTTGTCCTTCCCCCCCAGCGGCCGTGTGAGTTACAGAGGGCCGAAGGTGTCGTCCTTCCCCCCCAGCGGCAGTGTGAGTTACAGAGGGCCGAAGGTGTCGTCCTTTCCCCCCAGCGGCAGTGTGAGTTACAGAGGGCCGAAGGTGTCGTCCTTCCTCCCCAGCGGCCGTGTGTACCCCCGGGAGCTGAAGGTGCCGTCCCTTCTGCCCAGCAGCAGTCTACTGTTCAGGGAGAGGAGCTGGTTACCCCCTCTCCCCAGCAGAAGCATAACCCACCAAGGGGAGACACTAAACCCCTCACCAGCGCAGATGGGACCGCGGTCTCTGCGCCCAAGCTACAGGGAGTACGGAGGGTCAGCCCTGCTCCCCAGCGGCAGAATCTTTTACCAGGAGGGGAGAGTCTTGTCCCTCCTCCCCAGCAGCAGCCTAGCCCACCAAGGGAGACAGTAAACCCCACAACAGTGCAGATGGGACCATAATCTCTGCACCTGCACCACTGGAGATATGGACAGTCTGTCCTGGTCCCCAACAACAGGACAAGGTATTGGAAGAGAAGGCGGTTTGTTTTCCCGTAATACAAGAGAGGACGTCGCAGGGAGAGGAGCCTGTTACCCCTTCTCCCCAGCAACCGCTTTATCCAACCAGGAGAGAGGACACCCTGGTTACTTTTTTCCCAGACTATGGATTTCCCACTGGATACATGTGGCAGGAGAACACCAGGACAGCTACACCGGGTAAGAAAGGCCGACCGACTATCAGAGCCCCAGACCGATTGGAGGTCTGGAGTCTGGATAGTCTCTTTGGTAAAGGGAGAAATGTAGCGGACTGGACCCTGTACCAGAGTCTGCCCCAGTTTCCTGGAAGGGACTGCTTGCTCGCCTCCTGCCCTGCGACTATGGCCCCATGTATGCTTGTCCTGTTTGAGCGGTGATACCCCAGATAGCTCTGCTATGGAGCCCATTCGTATAATGAAAGACTATGGGAAAGACTTTAGCTCCATGGCAATTGAACTGGATATGTGTGGTCTGAGCGCCATTCAATAATGCGCTCAGACCTAAGCTATCTGGGGATATGTTGCATGTATATGTTTTATGTAGTAATTGTAACATTGTGTAATTTTATGTCCTTTTGCAACCATGTGCTCAATGGAGTCTGCCTCTATCCTTGGATATATTGAGCGCTCAGATCCAAGCCATCTGGGGATATGTTACATGTCTGTGTACTGTAAAGGGTGGGACATTGTGTATTGAATAGTGATGTCTGTCCTATTGTCCCCACGTGTGTATTGGCGATTTCCCTTTGTCCTGAGAGATAATTGAATGACTCCTCAATTGTCTCCAGGACAGAAGACATTGTGTATTCTCCGGCCTGTGATAATTACATTAACCTGTGTGGGGTAATTGTATCACAGGCAGAGGGGAGGGATATGCTGGGGGTGTCTGTATTGTCCCAATGTGTGTGATTGGCTGCTGTATCCCGTGTCGCAGTCTTCCTTCTGGTCCCCTAGGGGAGTGTCCACCAGGTGGGAGACCTGCATAAATACCGGGCAGGTAGCCCTCAATAAAAGGGGAGTTCCTGTTTAACCCTCAAAGTGAAGTGTCGTCTCATTATTGGGGGAGGAGTTATTGCATGCTGTTCCAGTCTGACTGCTAGGAGTGCAAACCTATTCGTATGGTTCCTATTCAACTGTCTACAGCATTCAGAGGCTTGAGAGGATTCGTATGCTTCTCAGGTTCGGTGGTTGAGGTGTCTGCTAGAGTGCTTGGAATCCTCAAGAAGCGCTAGGAGCATCTTTCAACGGAGGTACCCAGTCGGGGTGCCAGGCGATCCGTTACAGTCCCCCCACACCCTTAACAGTAATCTCTAAGCTCCCGCCCGTTTAACAGTGACCTTCACAGCAGCCGGCCCTTTGTGACCTCCACAGTACCCCGTCTCATTAACAGTGACCTCCACAGAACTCCCTTAAAATGTGACCTGCACAACACCTCGCCCTCTTATCAGTGACCTCTACAGCACCCGCCCCTTAATGCTGACCTCCATAGAGGACCGTTACCTTAACTGTGACCTCCACCATTCCCTGCCACTTAACAGAGGCCTCCACAGTGCCTGCATTTTTAACAGTAACTACCACAGTACCCCGATGCCACAAAAGTGACCCTTACAGCGGCTGACCCTTTAATAGGGACCTCCGAAGTCCCCTGCCTCTTTAACAGTAACCTCCACAGTGTCCATCCCTTTAACAGTGACCTCCACAGAATCCCGCCCCCTTAAAAGCGACCTCCACAGCGGCCCGCCCCTTTATCTGTGACCTCCACAGCGAACCCCCCTCCCCTTAGTAGTGACCTCCACAGTACATCATCTCCTTAACAGTGATCTCCACAACACCCTCCCCTTAACAGTGGCCTCTACAGCATTCTGCCCCTTAACACTGACCTCCTTAACAGACCATCCCCTTAACGGTGACCTCCACAGCAGCCTGCACCCTTAACTGTGACCTCCACAGCACTTCGCTCCCTTAACTGTGTCATCCACAGTGCCCTGCCCCTTTAAGCTGACCTACAGCAGTGAAGAAAAGTAGCTGAGTTATTATGGAAACCTGGTGTAAAACTGTGTGTATGTGGAGACTAAGGGCCTGCAAGCTTCTATTGGCTGCTAAGGGTCATGTGACAGTGTGTATGGCAGTTGGAATATCAGGAGAAAGACCTCCAGGCCTCTTTTGGCTAATGTAGGTCATCTGATGGCGCCATATTTGCATTTTTTGGGGAATATTTCAGGAACGGTATGTGCTAGAGAGCTGAGACCCGGTCTGAAACCTCTCTCTACCATGGGTCCCTCCTCCCCCTGTTTGAGGGAGTGATGTGGTTTGGCCACAGATGAGCGCTTGGCCTCAATTGTGCTCGGCGACCACTCGTCCTCTCCTTCCCTCTTCACAATATTTACTTTGTCCACGCTCCTGATACTGGCAGGGTGACGTCATCAAACAGGGCAGGAGGAGCACAAACAGTTTGATGCGCAATAAGGTATTTAAACTAGCGCATGGCAAGTATGCTGGTCACCATTTTTATACTTTAGGAAGCACGTGGCTGTGAATATTGCAGCACCCCAGCACACACTGGATTGTGGACGGTTCCATACGCCCCAACTACCATCCCGGGTGGGCCAGTTAGATGGCTTCACACCCATGATATATTTTTTAAATAAATTTGAATGATAGATAAGCAGGAGCACCAATTACAGTATGCGTTCCCCTGTACGCGACTGGGTTTGCTTAACCATTTTTAGCCAGACGCATTATTTGCTCCTTGTCCCCTGATGATTCTGGGGCATTAAAATTGGTTAAAATGTGTTGTGTGGGGAGTCGCTCTGGTAGACAGCGGTGCGGGTGCAGTTTAGAGGCAAAACAAGGAGTCCAGATTGTGCATCAAACAGTGTTTTATTCACACTTGCACACCAGAAATGAAAACAGTCTCTTGGTGACAGTTCACACACAACAGAAATCATGTGGCAAAACCAAAAACAGGCCAACACAGGGTCCAGTCACCTTGGGTAGTTTAAGTGCGGGTTCACACCTAGCAGTCGGTTCAGCCGCAGGCGATTCCTCCTTCAGGTTGCAGGGAAACACCACCTTGCTGAGCTCCGTCCTCCAGCACAGAGAACTCCTCAGCCCTGTTAGCAGGCTCCAGGATAATCACACCCTCAGACACAGCTGCTGGCTTCGTTATATACCCAGCCCAAAACATGGACTGGACCGTGGGGAGCAGCCACCCACCCTACTCTTTAGCTGCTCCCAGTAAGAGCCGGCCCGGATCGGCTTTGCAGCCATGCTATTTAACAGAGCAGCACTAGCTGCTGCAGACCAAAAACCCCGGCTCTTACCTCACCGAGGCCAGCAACCTCGGTGACACGTACCTGCTATCAAATACAACACCTTGCACTCTCTTACAGTTGGGATAATTTTATTACCCTCCCTGGGCGTTCTCTCACATCATCTCTAGGTAGGGATGGAGGTTGGGCAAGATACAGTTTTTTGGGTGGGGGGAAATGAAAGAGGCCACAAAGGGTTAAAAAATCCATTCACCTTTAGCAATCCTCCACTACTGCTCTTCTCCCAGGTTCTTTTCACTTCTTGGTCCTCACTTGATACATTGGAAATGCCAAGAAATGCCCATTCATCCAGTCACTGGCTATAGTGGTGACCCATCTCAGCCACTGAATGACCAAGCAAGTATTTTATAACAATTGATATCCCAAGAAAACCCCTTTAATAAAAAAAAAGAAAGGAGTGATAGCAGAACACCATTGCATTTAAGGTCCAAACTTATTTTGTGTTGATTAAACTTATAGTACGTGACTGGAGCTGAAATATATTGTTATGTAAACGGAAGCAGGGAATTTGAAGCAATGTTTCAGAAAAAATAAAACTACAACCACAATACTGGTATATGAGGAAATTAAGAGGCACAGTATTTTGGACCTAAGAACAAAATGTGGTCAATGACAGATATTCACTTTCAGTACACCCAGTTTTTTGTTGCAAATAATTATGTTATAGATGAGCGAACCAATTCAAGCAAATTTATTTGTCTCATGTGCAGGTCTTCTTCACCTGTGGACAGCTGTCCCTGAAGGTAAAGAAGTGCCCACCTACCGCAGGATTGACAAGGCTGAACAGTTAGCCCACCTCTGACAATTTCCTTCCTGCACTACTGTTCCAACTAGCCAAGCAAGGGCAGAAGCTTGGCTTCAGAATTAGAGAGCCGGGACTGCGCAGGTGCCACTACGTGGAAGTCTAGTAATACCTTTGTAGTCACTGCTCTGAAGTTGAAGTATAACTATGCCCATGCTTGGCTAGTTGGATCAGCAGCACAGGCAGGAAATTGTGAGGACTGGGCTAAATATCCAGCAGGGACAGACCCCCACAGGTGTAGAAGTGCTGTTGATGAGACAAATCGATGTGTTTGAATTAATTCGCTCATCTAATGATAACTATTATTTTCTGCCACCGATCTAATATTCTGTTAAATGATCCAGCATTGCTCCTGAAATTATCTGAGGAAGTGATATTTAAGAATGTTCAATCCTACTTTCTAAATCCTTCAGTAAGTGTTGGTATTAGAGATGAGCAAACACCTGGATGTTCGGGTTCGAGAGGTTCGGCCGAACTTCCGGAAAATGTCCGGGTTCGTGATCCGAACTCATCCCGAACTTCATCCCGAACCCGAACCCCATAGAAGTCAATGGGGACCCGAACTTTTGGGCACTAAAAAGCCTGTAAAAGACTCCCGGAAAGGGCTAGAGGGCTGCAAAAGGCAGCAAAATGTAGGTAAATCCCCTGCAAACAAATGTAGATAGGGAAATGAATTAAAATAAAATAAAATAAATAAAAATTAACCAATATCAATTGGAGAGAGGTCCCACAGCAAGGAATCATGCGTCATATCATCCACCACTGGAGAAGGCCACTCTCATTTATTTGGGACCAGCACCCAGACAGAGGATACAGGTCCCACAGCAAGGAATCATGCTTCATATCAACCACCACCGGAGATGGCCACTCTCATGTATTTTGGACCAGCACCCAGACAGAGGATACAGGTCCCACAGCAAGGAATAAGGCGTCATATCAACCACCACCGGAGAAGGCCACTCTCATGTATTTTGGACCAGCATCCAGACAGAGGATACAGGTCCCACAGCAAGGAATAAGGCGTCATATCAACCACCACCGGAGAAGGCCAATCTCATTTATTTTGGACCAGCACCCAGACAGAGGAGAGAGGTCCCACATCAAGGAATCATGCGTCATATCAACCCCCACAGGAGAAGGCCACTCTCATTTATTTTGGACCAGCACCCAGACAGAGGATACAGGTCCCACAGCAAGGAATCATGCCTCATATCAACCACCAACGGAGAAGGCCACTCTCATTTATTTTGGACCAGCACCCAGACAGAGGATACAGGTCCCACAGCAAGGAATCATGCCTCATATCAACCACCAACGGAGAAGGCCACTCTCATTTATTTCGGCACAGCACCCAGACAGAGGATACAGGTCCCACAGCAAGGAATCATGCCTCATATCAACCACCAACTGAGAAGACCACTCTCATTTATTTCGGCCCAGCACCCAGACAGAGGATACAGGTCCCACAGCAAGGAATCATGCCTCATATCAACCACCAACGGAGAAGGCCACTCTCATTTATTTCGGCCCAGCACCCAGACAGAGGATACAGGTCCCACAGCAAGGAATCATGCGTCATATCAACCACCACCGGAGAAGGCCACTCTCATGTATTTTGGACCAGCACCCAGATAGAGGAGAGAGGTTTTCACAGCAGAGAATCATGCATTTAGATCACCCACCACAGGAGTGGGCCACCATTTAATGGGACCCCGGCAACCATGTCAGATGGCACAAACATCAGCTTCACATCACCCAGCACAAGAGAAGGCCACTTTGAGAGACTTTGACCCCTGCACCCAGACGGAGGAGAGAGGTTTTCACAGCAGAGAATCATGCATTTAGATCACCCACCACAGGTGTAGGCCACCATTTAATGGGACCCCGGCAACCATGTCAGATGGCACAAACATCAGCTTCACATCACCCAGCACAAGAGAAGGCCACTTTGAGAGACTTTGACCCCTGCATCCAGACGGAGGAGAGAGGTTTTCACAGCAGAGAATCATGCATTTAGATCACCCACCACAGGAGTAGGCCACCATTTAATGGGACCCCGGCAACCATGTCAGATGGCACAAACATCAGCTTCACATCACCCAGCACAAGAGAAGGCCACTTTGAGAGATAGCCGGAACCTGCGAGTAACGTGTAAAGTGATCACGCCTGAAATGATCACATAGAGAAATGACAATATGACGCCCATGTGGTCCAAATTTGATTAAAAATATTGTGTGTCTTCGAGTCCCAACTAGCGAGTTCCTCCAATCGGTATAGGGAATCCACTTTATCTACCCACTGAGTGAGTAAGGGTGGGTGTTTTGCTTTCCATAACGTAGGTACCAGGATACGTGCGGCGGCTAAGAGGTGTCTCAGCAGCCTTGTTGTAAATGTAGACAGGCTATCTGGGAGCAAATGGAATAAGCAGATCTCAGGGGATGTGGGTAGATGTGTTTTGGTAATAGTGTTGATCTGGGATATAACGTTTGCCTAGTATGGCATAATGCGTGGGCAGGTCCACCACATGTGGTAGTAAGTTCCCAAGTGTTGGCCGCATCGCCAGCAAGAAGGATTATAAGCTGGGTTGTATTTGTGTAAGAGTATCGGCGTCAGATGCCACCTAGTTTGAATTTTATAACCGCTCTCTTGCATTCTTACGCATTGTGACGTCCGCTTCGGCATCTCGAGTAGGGATTGGATTTCCTTATCTGAAAATTTCTTAGAGAGGTCCTTTTCCCATAATGTAATAAAGGAATGTGTGATGGGTGACAAAGGAGTCGATAATAATTTGCAGAAACTTGAGAGATAACCTTTTTAGGGGGTTTAATTTGGGCTAGGGAAGTTTCAAAGGGAGTCAAAGCACGGTGAGGATCCATAGTTTTGAATAAGGCTCTAAATGAGCATGTTATTTTATTATAGAGCAGTGGGGGTAGCAAAGGGCATTTTAGCAGGTTAGACAAGGCCTCTCTAGAAGGTATAGTGCCATCTCTAATGACCGAATCTATGGAGGTGCAATTAGACTTTAAATCTTTGGGTATCGAGGCATTCGATATAGGATCTACGGTGTGAAGTAGGTCCCTGATTTGCAGTAAGGGAGAAGGGAAAGGGGCGCATCTATCACGTAGGAAAGAATCATTCCAAAATGAACTAGTTTCAGAGATTAGTGCGTTAGAGATTGTAAGTTTCGCAATGATCGCTGGGGTAGAGAAAACCAACTGTCTCAAAGGGTAAAGGAGGATATCTTCCTCAATGGATACCCATAGCTTGTGGGCTGGCTTTCTAACCCAATCGAGGATTCTATTTAAATGGACTGCCTGTACAAAAAGGCGGGGTGCCGGCACGTCAATGCCACCATATTTCCGAGGCAATTGAAGAGTCGAGTATTTAATTCTAGGTTTCTTCCCATTCCATATGTATTTAGAGAAAATCGTATTCAATTGAGCATAGAAACTACCAGGGATATGTATTGGGAGGGCCTGGAGCAGATAAGTCACTTTGGGCCATATAAGACACTTTGCAATATTTTTCCGTCCAAACCATGAAATGTAAGGAGTAGGCCAGTTTTTAAGGATGTTTGAGATATCTGTCAGAAGGGGAATAAAATTATTTTTATATAGGGCTCGTACGTCCGGGGAGATATTTATTCCAAGAAATTTAATGCAGGGTCGCGTCCAATCAAAAGGAGAGTCTGCCGCGAGACGGGAGGCTGTCGGGGCAGGAAGGGAGATACTGAGAGCTTGTGATTTACTCATATTCACCTTAAAATTTGAAATAACACCAAATGAGTTGAAAATATTGGTAATAGCCGGTAAGGCAGTAGCCGGATTTGTTATTAATAACAAGAGGTCGTCAGCGTATGCTGCCACCTTGTGCTCCCTACCTCCGCATGATATCCCGGAAATGTCGGGTTCTCGTCTCAGTCTCTGTAATAGTGTCTCCATCGTTATCACGAAGAGTAACGGGGAGAGAGGACATCCCTGTCTGGTTCCGTTTGAGATAGGGAACACCGGCGACAGCACTCCGTTGATAAGCACTCTCGCAGTAGGGCGTTCGTACATAGCAAATATAGCACGTATAAAAGGGGCGGGTATGCCAAAGGCGAGTAAAGAAGCTTCAAGGTATCCCCAGTCCACCCTATCGA
Organism: Bufotes viridis; assembly: GCA_033119425.1. Taxonomy (NCBI): domain Eukaryota; kingdom Metazoa; phylum Chordata; class Amphibia; order Anura; family Bufonidae; genus Bufotes; species Bufotes viridis. Next base: position 331,601,363 of record CM065590.1, on the reverse strand, counting down.
ACGCCTTTTAGGCGTCAGTACTAAGGAGCAAAAGAGGGGTTTTTGAGTGTTGAGCATGACAGATCAATTGTAGTACTCTATAAATATTGTCTTTCCCTTCCCTGCCTGTCACAAAACCGACTTGATCCGGCTCTATCAAAGATGGCAGAAGGGCCTGTAGTCTACGAGCAATGATTTTAGCGAAGGTTTTAAGATCAAAATTAAGGAGTGAAATAGGGCGGTAGTTGCTGCATAAACTAGGGTCTTTCCCCTCTTTATGTATGACCGTAATTTGGGCCATCAGAGTTTGTTCGTGAAAGGGAATGCCGGACAAAGCGGAGTTGTAGAGTTTAGTTAGATAAGGTGAGAGAGTATCCAGACAAGAGAGGTAATAGTGTGCAGTCAAGCCGTCAGGGCCTGGGCTTTTGTTCTTGGGGGAGGACGTAATAGCCTCCTTGATCTCGGTCGGAGATATAGGAGAGCATAAATTGTGGGATTGTGTTGGCGATATTTGCGGTAAATCTAGAGAGGCCAAGAATTCAGAAATCAATTCAGATTTAGGCTTACCTGAGGGGGTTTGTGAGGGGCTAAGGTTATACAAATCCCTATAGAACGAGCTAAATTCACGGGCTATATCCGTGGTTTTATGAAAATTCAAATTGTTTGGGCCTTTGAGATTGGTGATGAAGGACCTAGCTTTCCTTTGTTTGATTTGAGCCAACATAAACCTGGTAGGTTTGTCTCCGTGCGCATAATGTTTGAATTGGGCTGATAAATAAGCTTTAGCCGAGGACAGGTTAAGCAGGTTCTTTAGCTCGTTACGTAGTATAGTCAGTTCTTCTAAATGGGAAGCTAGAAGGGATCTCTTGTGCAGTCTCTCTAGGCGAGAAATTTTAGATTGTAGGTCAGCTAATTTTTGTGACCTAATTTTCCGGACATAAGCAGAAAGAGAAATAAGCTCTCCTCTGACATATGCTTTATGCGTTTCCCAAAGCGTCTGCACCGAGACTTCTCCATTATCATTCCGATTGAAGAACTCAGATAGGCGCGCATTTATCCTCTCTCTGTTTTTTGGGGATTTTAAAAGCAGGTCATTCAATCGCCAACATTTATTCGGAGGGGGGGTATGAGGCAGTTCATAGACCATTTCTACTATAGAGTGGTCTGAAAGGACTTGAGACAGGATCGAGGCTGATTGGCAATATTGGACATGCGTAGTCGGGAGAAATAGATAGTCTAGTCTGCTATATGAGTTATGTGGATTTGAATAAAATGTATAGTCTTTGACGGATGGATGTATTGTTCTCCACACATCGGATAAATGCATAGACTGGAGTGTACGTATCAATCTTGCTAGGGATTTAACACTTATGGAGGAGCGGCCTATAGATGTATCTATAATAGGGTTCAGTGTGACATTAAAGTCACCTCCTAATATTAAGGTACCTTCCGTAAAGGACGAAAGTTTCCTCATGGCTGTTCTAATCCAGGGGACCTGCCCTATATTTGGGGCATAGACATTCCCGATGGTAAACACAGTAGTGCCAATACGACCTTTAATGAAAATGTAGCGTCCCTCATGGTCGACACATTTATCAGTCAGTGTGAAGTTAACATGTCTGCTGAAGCCGACACATACCCCTTTGGAGGCTTTGGAGTCAGAACCTGAATGAAACCATTGGGTATAAAATGTATGTTTAAAAGTTGGGATCTTTTGTTTCTGAAAGTGCGTCTCCTGAAGAAGACAAATGTCAGCTTTGTGCTTCTTGAGGAGATTTAGTACCTGAGATCTCTTTGAGGGAGAGTTGAGCCCATGAACATTGTACGTAACAATTTTAATACTTGCCATAATGACGTAGTATTAGCAAGATTCTACGTTCTGTAAGGTTCGCGGCATAGGGTGTTGTATCAGGAACCGGCGGGGAGAGGAGAGGGGGGAGGGTAAGCGGAAACTGAGGGAAGAGACAAAAACAGTTAAACACAAGTATCAACAGTGAAAAGCATAGCACGTAAATACGTAATGTAGGCGAATCACTCATTGTAGCACACTAAGGTTAATGCGTCAGCAGTTGAATTAGCTAGATAATGCACACGTGCTACAGTAAATAAAACCGTAACTAGAACCGTAATAAGACAAAAGCCCTATTTAAGTATAGAGGCAAGAATGAGTCGGCCTTGAGGCCCAACCTATATAATAAACTAACGCATGGTTATGAAGATAGGAAATAAGCTTCAATAGAGGTGGACATAACAGTCATACAGAGTAAGATGGAAAGAAAAGAGAAGAAAGGGGAGAAATAGGTTAAAAATAATGGGAAGGGAAAGTATATGAAAAGTGCAAGGAAGGACGGAGGGAATAAAGAAAAAGAGGGTGTTGAAGAAGAGGAAGATGGTGTAGCAAGAGGGGGAGGAGGAAAGGGTGTAAGCAGGGGGGAGAAAAGGGGGAGAAGAGAAAAGCGGATAAAATAGAGGAGCGAGAGAGAAAGACTCTCTATCAATAGGGTAGAGCAACAATCAGAGAAATATAGAGCACCAATCAGAGATATTTAGGTACACAACCATTTAAGGCGTAAAGAAACGGATCAATACTAATGGAAACGTGGATGTTCCGGGATCAGGAGTCCTCCGGGATGATGTTCTTTGGCGCCAGCTTGCCAGTCTTCCTCTTGGACTTGGGGGTGCGACCAGGAGCCACTTCTTCCCAGGGCGTGGGAGGTACAATTTGCGGGAGAGAGTCCAAGTCCTTGACCACCGCCCAGTCCGGAATTTGCAGATCTGGAAGATCCAAGGCATTGTAGACTCCAGGGAGGTCCGCTGTAGTACGAATCAGGAACCTTCTCCCTCCAGACGTGAAGGCCAAGCCGAACGGGAACTGCCAACTGTATTGTATTCCCTTGGAGCGAAGGGCCATGGTCAATGGCCTAAGGGTTCTTCTCTTTTGTAGTGTTTGCGGCGAAAGATCCTGATAAATATGGATCTGGGCGTCTTCATATGTAGTTTGCGAGGACGACCTAGAAAGCCGTAAGATGTCTTCTTTAACAGTGAAATGTAATAGACGGCAGATGACATCTCTAGGTGGTTCAGAGTCTTTGGGTTTGCGCCTCAGAGCTCTATGTATTCGCTCAATAACTATCTCTCCAGGGTAGGATTCACCTAATATTTTGTGGAAAATATCTGTGACAGTTGAGAGGAGAGCGGAATTATCTACGGATTCTGGGAGGCCTCTTAGACGAAGATTATTCCTGCGACCTCTGTTCTCCTGGTCTTCCAGAGCATCAAATGCTACGTTAAGATAGTTCTGGCAGGAAGTAAAGCTGGAGGTTAGGGCAGTAGTATAGTTGCAAAGAGAGGTTTGGGTAGTCTCTAGCTGTTCCACTCTAGAGCCCAGATGTTTTATATCATGTTTGATGTCCTGCAAGTCCTTGGAGATGGGATCCAGGGCTTTGGAAAGGGCACTCTCCAGCGACTTTTGTAGAAAGGAGCGGGAGACTGGTAGCGTATCATGGTGTGAGACCAGCTCACTGTCACTGTCAGTGTCAGCTCCAGTATCCAAATTAGCAGCTGGAAGGATTTCTTTAGAGGGGGTAGTCACTTTAAGGTGGGGGTTCTTTTTCTTCATGTATTTATCCATATCACCTTTCGCAGCTGTGACTTTAGAGACAGGGTTTCCTATTTTGACCATGCTGCAGAAGTGCTGAGGAAGGTTGGGCCAATGAAGCCAGGGAGCAGTTAGTGCATCAAAAATTATCTGTAATACTACGGATAAGAAAAAATTATGGCTCAAAGTCCACTTCAGACGCTTTGATTAATTGTAATCCTGTTCGCAGACTAGTTAAAGTCCAGAATTTTTTTTAGCTAAGCTCTGGAAAAAACTGCAGGTGCCTGCAAGGAAGGTGCAGGTGGGGAAGAAGGTGCGTATGTATGATCTGATTGTAGACAGGATATCGTCCATAAAAATTAGAGCGTGGCTCTCGTGGGTAGATGTATGGCACCAACTAAGAGAAAAGGGGGGGGGGGGGACTTGGAGGACGTGGCGATATGGGCCCAATGGCGGCTGAGATGGCAGTGTACCAGGAGGCAGGTGTTAAGCCAAAGTCTACAGGTAGGAAGAACAGTGCTGCCGATCTATGGAGAAGGACGGTGTGCGGCCAGCGGTACTCACACTGAGGCAGAGAGGTCGGTCGGCGCCACACTCCGGGACTTGCCGGCAAAATCGCGGAGCGCGAGGTGCTACGGTAGGCCGCAGGCTAGGTGGAAGCTCCGGTGGTAGGTCGCGTGCGGAGACGGTCTCGGTGCGGCACCGTCGGACAAAATCGGGTCCAGCCGGGTCGGAAGAAGCCCCTGAGAGAGGTAGGTGATCTTCACCGCTGCCCGGATGGAAGGGAGGAGCTGCAGCGGTGTGGCGAAGAAAGCCGCAGTAGTCCGCGCCGGGTGCAGGAGTAGGCCTCTCTAGGAGATGAATGTTGTGCGGACTCCAACGGATAGAGTACTAGTCCAACAGGGTCCCAGGCCACTCAGCAATATCCAGAGGGTACTTTCAAAGGTCTTTGTAGGCTTTGGGGCCACCGATGGCTAAGGATTGGCTGGTTAACTCAGAGAGCTCTCTGAGACACGTCTTAGCAGCTCGGCTGTTAGCCACGCCCCCCGAGAAGGGCACTTTTAGAGACTTTGACCCCTGCACCCAGAAAGAAGAGAGAGGTCCCACAGCAGAGATTCAGGCATTTATATCAGCCAGCACAGGAGAAGGCCGCTTTCAGTGACTTAGGCCTTAGCACCGACACAGAGGAGACAGGTCAGATAGCACAAGCATCAGTTTTACATCAACCACCACAGGAGAAGGGCACTTTTAGAGACTTTGACCCCTGCAGCCACCTGGAGGAGAGAGGTCCCACAGCAGAGAATCAGGCATCATGTCAACCACCACAGGAGTAGGCCACCTTTTGTTTCTTTGACCCCTGCACCCAGAAAGAGGAGAGAGGTCCCACAGCAGAGATTCAGGCATTTATATCAGCCAGAACAGGAGAAGGCCGCTTTCAGTGACTTAGGCCTTAGCACCGACACAGAGGAGACAGGTCAGATAGCACAAGCATCAGTTTCACATCAACCACCACAGGAGAATGGCACTTTCAGAGACTTTGACCCCTGCAGCCACACGGAGGAGAGAGGTCCCACAGCAGAGAATCAGGCATTTATATCAGCCAGAACAGGAGAAGGCCGCTTTCAGTGACTTAGGCCTTAGCACCGACACAGAGGAGACAGGTCAGATAGCACAAGCATCAGTTTTACATCAAGCACCTCAGGAGAAGGGCACTTTTAGAGACTTTGACCCCTGCACCCAGAAAGAGGAGAGAGGTCCCACAGCAGAGATTCAGGCATTTATATCAGCCAGCACAGGAGAAGGCCGCTTTCAGTGACTTAGGCCTTAGCACCGACACAGAGGAGACAGGTCAGATAGCACAAGCATCAGTTTCACATCAACCACCACAGGAGAAGGGCACTTTTAGAGACTTTGACCCCTGCACCCAGAAAGAGGAGAGAGGTCCCACAGCAGAGATTCAGGCATTTATATCAGCCAGCACAGGAGAAGGCCGCTTTCATTGACTTAGGCCTTAGCACCGACACAGAGGAGACAGGTCAGATAGCACAAGCATCAGTTTCTCATCAACCACCACAGGAGAAGGGCACTTTTAAAGACTTTGACCCCTGCACCCAGAAAGAGGAGAGAGGTCCCACAGCAGAGATTCAGGCATTTATATCAGCCAGCACAGGAGAAGGCCGCTTTCAGTGACTTAGGCCTTAGCACCGACACAGAGGAGACAGGTCAGATAGCACAAGCATCAGTTTCACATCAACCACCACAGGAGAATGGCACTTTCAGAGACTTTGACCCCTGCAGCCACACGGAGGAGAGAGGTCCCACAGCAGAGAATCAGGCATTTATATCAGCCAGAACAGGAGAAGGCCGCTTTCAGTGACTTAGGCCTTAGCACCGACACAGAGGAGACAGGTCAGATAGCACAAGCATCAGTTTCACATCAACCACCACAGGAGAAGGGCACTTTTAGAGACTTTGACCCCTACACCCAGAAAGAGGAGAGAGGTCCCACAGCAGAGATTCAGTCATTTATATCAGCCAGCACAGGAGAAGGCCGCTTTCAGTGACTTAGGCCTTAGCACCGACACAGAGGAGACAGGTCAGATAGCACAAGCATCAGTTTCACATCAACCACCACAGGAGAATGGCACTTTCAGAGACTTTGACCCCTGCAGCCACACGGAGGAGAGAGGTCCCACAGCAGAGAATCAGGCATTTATATCAGCCAGAACAGGAGAAGGCCGCTTTCAGTGACTTAGGCCTTAGCACCGACACAGAGGAGACAGGTCAGATAGCACAAGCATCAGTTTCACATCAACCACCACAGGAGAAGGGCACTTTTAGAGACTTTGACCCTACACCCAGAAAGAGGAGAGAGGTCCCACAGCAGAGATTCAGTCATTTATATCAGCCAGCACAGGAGAAGGCCGCTTTCAGTGACTTAGGCCTTAGCACCGACACAGAGGAGACAGGTCAGATAGCACAAGCATCAGTTTCACATCAACCACCACAGGAGAATGGCACTTTCAGAGACTTTGACCCCTGCAGCCACACGGAGGAGAGAGGTCCCACAGCAGAGAATCAGGCATTTATATCAGCCAGAACAGGAGAAGGCCGCTTTCAGTGACTTAGGCCTTAGCACCGACACAGAGGAGACAGGTCAGATAGCACAAGCATCAGTTTCACATCAACCACCACAGGAGAAGGGCACTTTTGAGACTTTGACCCCTGCACCCAGAAAGAGGAGAGAGGTCCCACAGCAGAGAATCAGGCATCATGTCAACCACCACAGGAGTAGGCCACCTTTTGTTTCTTTGACCCCTGCACCCAGAAAGAGGAGAGAGGTCCCACAGCAGTGAATCAGGCATTTATATCAGCCACCACAGGAGAAGGCCGCTTTCAGTGACTTTGGCCCCCTGCACCCACACAAAGGAGACATGTCAGACAGCACAAGTATAACATTCATATCACCCAGCACAGGAGAAGGACACTTTCATTTACTTTGGCCCCGGCACCCAGACAGAGGGAAGGTTCATTCAACTCTGGGTTGCACCCCAAGATCCTACTTAATTTCAAAAATTGATTTTTCAATGAAGAAGTGGCCAGGAGTACAAGACAACATGGTTTAAGGCAGTTATTAAGGACTACTCTGCACAAGGGAGGGTCAGGTCTTGTGGGGATCCATGCCTGGTTCATTTTTATAAAAGTCAGCTTGTCCACGTTGGCTGCGGACAGGCGGCTGCGTTTGTCAGTAATGACGCCCCCTGCCGTGCTGAATACACGTTCAGATAAAATGCTGGCCGCCAGGCAGGCCAGCACCTCCAAGGCATAACATGCTAATTCTGGCCACGTGGACAATTTGGAAACCCAGAAGTTGAATGGGGCCGAACCATCCGTCAGTATGTGGAGTTGTGTGCAGATGTACTGTTCAACCATGTTAGTGAAATGTTGCCTCCTGCTAACACGTTCCGTATCAGGTGGTGGGGCAGTTAGCTGTGGCGTGGAGACAAAACTTTTCCACATTTCTGCCATGCTAACCCTGCCCTCAGAGGAGCTGGCCGTGACACTGCTGCGTGGGCGAACTCTAGCTCCTCCTCTGCCTTGGCCTTGGCCTTCCACCTGTTCCCCTGTGACAGTTGGGAATGCTCTCAGGAGCGCGTCTACCAGTGTGCGCTTGTACTCGCGCATCTTCCTATCATGCTCCAGTGCAGGAAGTAAAGTGGGCACATTGTCTTTGTACCGTGGATCCAGCAGGGTGGCCATCCAGTAGTCAGCACACGTTAAAATGTGGGCAACTCTGCTGTCGTTGCGCAGGCACTGCAGCATGTAATCGCTCATGTGTGCCAGGCTCCCCAGAGGTAAGGACAAGCTGTCCTCTGTGGGAGGCGTATCGTCATCATCCTCTGTATCCCCCCAGCCACGCACCAGGGATGTGCCTGCGCTGTGCTGGGTGCCACCCCGCTGTGAACCTGCTTCATCCTCATCCTCCTCCACCTCCTCCTCATCCTCCTCATCCTCCAGTAGTGGTCCCTGGCTGGCCACATTTGTACCTGCCCTCTGCTGTTGCAAAAAACCTCCCTCTGAGCCAATTCTAACAGACTGGCCTGAAAGTGCTAAAAACGAACTGTCATCCTCCTCCTCCTCCTCCTGGCCCTGGCCCACCTCCTCCTCCATCATCGCCCTAAACTTTTTCTCTAGGAGACATAGAATTGGTATCGTCACGCTGATAACTGTGGCATCGCCACTGGCCATGTTGGTGGCGTACTCTAAACAGCGCAACAGGGCACACAGGTCTCGCATGGAGGCCCAATCATTGGTGGTGAAGTGGTGCTGTTCCGCAGTGCGACTGACTCGTGCGTGCTGCAGCTGAAACTCCACTATGGCCTGCTGCTGCTCGCACAGTCTCTCCAGCATGTGCAAGGTGGAGTTCCACCGGGTGGGCACGTCGCATATTAGGCGGTGAGCGGGAAGGCCGAAGTTCCGCTGTAGCGCTGACAGGCGAGCAGCGGCAGGATGTGAACGCCGGAAGCGCGCACAGGCGGCCCGCACTTTATGCAGCAGCTCTGACATGTCTGGGTAGTTGTGAATGAACTTTTGCACCACCAAATTCAGCACATGCGCCAGGCAAGGGATGTGCGTCAAACCGGCTAGTCCCAGGGCTGCCACGAGATTTCGCCCATTATCGCACACCACCAGGCCGGGCTTGAGGCCCACCGGCAGCAACCACTGGTCGGTCTGTTGTTCAATACCCCGCCACAACTCCTGCGCGGTGTGGGGCCTGTCCCCCAAACATATGAGTTTCAGAATGGCCTGCTGACGTTTACCCCGGGCTGTGCTGAAGTTGGTGGTGAAGGTGTGTGGCTGACTGGATGAGCTGGTGGAAGCAGAGGAGGAGGAGGAGGAAGCCGAGTAGGAGGAGGCTACAGGAGGCAAAGAATGATGCCCTGTGATCCTTGGCGGCGGAAGGACGTGCGCCAAGGAACTCTCCGCCTGGGGCCCAGCCGCCACTACATTTACCCAGTGTGCAGTTAGGGAGATATAGCGTCCCTGGCCGTGCTTACTGGTCCACGTATCTGTGGTTAGGTGGACCTTGCCACAAATGGAGTTGCGCAGTGCACACTTGATTTTATCGGACACTTGCATGTGCAGGGAAGGCACGGCTGTCTTGGAGAAGTAGTGGCGGCTGGGAACCACATACTGGGGGACAGCCATGGCCATCAGCTGTTTGAAGCTGTCTGTGTCCACCAGCCGGAATGACAGCATTTCAAAGGCCAGTAGTTTAGAAATGCTGGCATTCAGGCCAAGGGCTCGAGGGTGACTAGGTGGGAATTTGCGCTTCCTCTCAAAGGTTTGAGAGATGGAGAGCTGAACGCTGCTGTGTGAAATAGTGGAGACGCTAGGTGACTGTGGCGGTGGTGGTGGTGGTGTCGGTGGCACATCCTCTGTTTGCTGCTCGGCAGGTGGCAACATTCCTCTCGAGGCGGAAGCCGAGGCAGCAGCGCTAAAGGGAGCAGGGGGAGCCTGAGCGGGTTCCTTGTTTTTAAGGTGTGTACTCCACTGCAGTTCATGCTTTGCATGTAGATGCCTGATCATGCAGGTGGTGCTCAGGTTAAGAACGTTAATGCCTCGCCTCAGGGTCTGATGGCACAGCGTGCAAACCACTATGGTCTTGTCCTCAGCACATAGTTTGAAGAAGTGCCATGCCAGGGAACTCCTTGAAGATGCCTTTGGGGTGCTGGGTCCCTGTTGGCGCTGGCCAATAGCAGGCGAACTCTCTGGACGGCGGCTGTTCTGCTTTTGCCCCCTGCTCCCTCTTTGGCTTCGCTGTTGTCTCGGTCTCACCACTGCCTCTTCCTCTGAACTATTTAAGTCAGCGGCATGACCTTCAGTCCATGTGGGGTCTAAGACCTCATCGTCCTCTGCATCGTCTTCCACCCAGTCTTCCTCCCTGACCTCCTCCTGTTCAGTCTGCACACTGCAATAAGATGCGGCAGTGGGCACCTGTGTTTCGTCATCATCAGACACTCGGTCACTCTGCTGTGGTGGTATTCCCATGTTCTCATCATCTGGATACATAAGTGGTTGTGCGTCAGTGCATGCAATGTCTTCCACCGCTGGGGAAGGGATAGGTGGACGCCCCTGGAAAACCGTGGGAGCAGAGTCTTCAAACAGAAGAAGAGACTGCTGCATAACTTGAGGCTCAGCCAGTTTCCCTGATATGCATGGGGGTGATGTGACAGACTGATGGGCTTGGTTTTCAGGTGCCACCTGTGCGCTTTCCGCAGAAGACTGGGCGGAAGACAATGTGGTGAACGTGCTGGAAGCACTGTCGGCCACCCAATCGACTAATGCCTGTACCTGCTCAGGCCTTACCATCCTCATAACGGCATTGCACCCCAGCAAATATCGCTGTAAATTCTGCCGGCTACTTGAGGGAGTTGTTTCACTACTTTGTGCGCCTGAGGCCGAACGGCCACGTCCTCTGCCAGCAACAGAGGCTCCACGGACACCACCACGACCGCGTCCTCGTCCCTTAATAGAATGTTTCCTCATTGTTGTGATTCAACTCGCACCACAATAAAATATATTATTTTTTAGCCCCAAAATTCCCACACTGGAAGATATAATTCCTTTTTCCGGTATTAATTACAAGAACACTGCTGCTTATTGGACACCAGATTTTTTATAATGCTAGTTTTGGTACATAGATTCCACACGGGGAGATATAATTCCTTTTTACAGGAGTAAAAACGTGAGGCCTACTTTTTCTGGTCTACCAAACACCAGATTGATTAAGTTGGCCTTTTTTCAGCAAAATTACAACACTGGAAAATACAGATTTTTTATAATGCTAGTTTTGGTACATAGATCCCCACCTTCTTACATTATCCAATTCTGATGCTCACATACCCATTGTAGGCATACTCTGACTGGTTTGTGGTTATTCAGCAAACTGTAATGTACAGTACTGTGTGTTTTGACACCTTTCTGTCATAACCAGCATTAACTTGTTTCAGTAGTTTGTGCTACAGTAGCTCTTTGAACAGAACAGACAAGGAACAGATAATTCCTTTTTTGAGGAGTAAAAACGTGAGGCCTAGTTTTTCTGGTCTAACAAACACCAGATTGATTAAATTGGCCTTTTTTTCACCAAAATTACAACACTGGACAATAATGCCTTTTGGCGGTATTAATTACAAGAACACTGCTGCTAATTGGACACCAGATTTTTTATAATGCTAGTTTTGGTACATAGATCCCCACACGGGGAAATATAATTGCTTTTTAGAGGAGTGAAAACGTGAGGCCGAGTTTTTCTGGTTTAACAAACACCAGATTGATTAAATTGGCCTTTTTTTCAGCAAAATTACAACACTGGACAATAATGCCTTTTGGTGGTATTAATTACAAGAACACTGCTGCTAATTGGACACCAGATTTTTTATAATGCTAGTTTTGGTACATAGATCCCCACACGGGGAAATATAATTCCTTTTTAGAGGAGTGAAAACGTGAGGCCTAGTTTTTCTGGTCTACCAAACACCAGATTAATTAAATTGGCCTTTTTTTCAGCAAAATTACAACACTGGACAATAATTCCTTTTGGCGGTATTAATTACAAGAACACTGCTGCTAATTGGACACCAGATTTTTTATAATGCTAGTTTTGGTACATAGATCCCCACACGGGGAAATATAATTGCTTTTTAGAGGAGTGAAAATGTGAGGCCGAGTTTTTCTGGTCTAACAAACACCAGATTGATTAAATTGGCCTTTTTTTCAGCAAAATTACAACACTGGACAATAATGCCTTTTGGCGGTATTAATTACAAGAACACTGCTGCTAATTGGACACCAGATTTTTTATAATGCTAGTTTTGGTACATAGATCCCCACACGGGGAAATATAATTCCTTTTTAGAGGAGTGAAAACGTGAGGCCTAGTTTTTCTGGTCTACCAAACACCAGATTGATTAAATTGGCCTTTTTTTCAGCAAAATTACAACACTGGACAATAATTCCTTTTGGCGGTATTAATTACAAGTACACTGCTGCTAATTGGACACCAGATTTTTTATAATGCTAGTTTTGGTACATAGATCCCCACACGGGGAAATATAATTGCTTTTTAGAGGAGTGAAAACGTGAGGCCTAGTTTTTCTGGTCTAACAAACACCAGATTGATTAAATTGGCCTTTTTTTCAGCAAAATTACAACACTGGACAATAATGCCTTTTGGCGGTATTAATTACAAGAACACTGCTGCTAATTGGACACCAGATTTTTTATAATGCTAGTTTTGGTACATAGATCCCCACACAGGAAATATAATTCCTTTTAGAGGAGTGAAAACGTGAGGCCTAGTTTTTCTGGTCTAACAAACACCAGATTGATTAAATTGGCCGTTTTTTCACCAAAATTACAACACTGGACAATAATGCCTTTTGGCGGTATTAATTACAAGAACATTGCTGCTAATTGGACACCAGATTTTTTATAATGCTAGTTTTGGTACATAGATCCCCACACGGGAAATATAATTCCTTTTTAGAGGAGTGAAAACGTGAGGCCGAGTTTTTCTGGTCTAACAAACACCAGATTGATTAAATTGGCCTTTTTTTCAGCAAAATTACAACACTGGACAATAATGCCTTTTGGCGGTATTAATTACAAGAACACTGCTGCTAATTGGACACCAGATTTTTTATAATGCTAGTTTTGGTACATAGATCCCCACACGGGGAAATATAATTGCTTTTTAGAGGAGTGAAAACGTGAGGCCGATTTTTTCTGGTCTAACAAACACCAGATTGATTAAATTGGCCTTTTTTTCACCAAAATTACAACACTGGACAATAATGCCTTTTGGCGGTATTAATTACAAGAACACTGCTGCTAATTAGACACCAGATTTTTTATTATGCTAGTTTTGGTACATAGATCCCCACACGGGTAAATATAATTCCTTTTTAGAGGAGTGAAAACGTGAGGCCTAGTTTTTCTGGTCTAACAAACACCAGATTGATTGAATTGGCCTTTTTTTCACCAAAATTACAACACTGGACGATATAATGCATTTTGGCGGTATTAATTACAAGAGGACTGCTGGTATTTCAGAACACCGGAATTGTTAAAATGCTAGTTTTGCTAGATAAATTTCCCACACTGGGAGAAATATTGCCTAAGCCTTTTTACAGTATTAATTACAACAGGAGTGCTTCTTCTGGTCTAACACCAGAATAATTTTATTATTACGGTGAAAGCTTTTTCTAATTTATATTTCTGGCACATAAAAAAAAAATATTTCTGGCTGACAGTATTGGACAAAGTAGTGGCACTGGCTAGCCTAGCTGGAACAGCACATTCATGGGATTTGCTATCCAAGTGGGTTACTTTCAGTTTCACCACTGATATATTAAATATCTTTGCAGTTAGTATGGGTGACACAAGCACAGCCAAACCCCTGATGTATTATATCTATGAAAAAATCGACTATTACATTAGATTAATGGGCGTTGTGGCAGCTTTTGCTGTAGCACCACAAGTCCCAAAATGGCCGCCGCCTATCAGCCAAGTAACATGTGCCAGAAAACAGTCTGCCCAGCCAGAAAAAAATTGACTTTGACTGAGCAGCTGAATCGCTGTTGTTCTGATTCACAGGTGTAGATTTTTAACTTCTTTGGAGCTTTGGTTTACACTCTGTGGCAGCAAGTGCTGGCGCACCACAAGTCCCAAAATGGCCACCGCCGGTCAGCCCAGTTACATGTGCCAGTAAAAATCGCTCTGGCCAGTCTCAACAAAATAGTGACTTTCAGTGAACAGCTCAGCTGAGTTGTTCTGATGCACAGGTGTAGAAAGGTAGATCACTTCTTTATCCCTGCCTATCTCGCCCTCACAGAAGCTGCATCCTCTCCCTACACTAGTCAGAGCAGTGTGACGTGCGGCGCTACGTGACTCCAGCTTAAATAGAGGCTGGGTCACATGCTGCACTTGGCCAATCACAGCCATGCCATTAGTAGGCATGGCTGTGATGGGCTCTTAGGGCAAGAAGTAAAACGCTAGCTGATTGGCTGCTGTGCAGCCCTTCAGAAAGCGGGAAGTAATCGCCGAACACCGGACCCGAACCCGAACTTTTTTGAAAATGTCCGGGTTCGGGTCCGTGTCACGGACACCCCAAAATTCGGTACGGACCCGAACGATTCTCGAACTGTTCGCTCAACACTAGTTGGTATATTTAAATATTAACATACCAAGGCCTCCATTCCTCAGAGGCCACTGCCATTAGGGAATACTACTCTTATGAAGTGGTGATCTGCAGCAATGTTTAGGTACAGTAGGTGGTTTATGTCAAAGAAATATCCATAAGGAATCTACCCATATTGCATCCTGGTGCCATCTATACCCCCAGATAAGCAACACACCAGCACCTGGCTGTCTCCATGATGTAAAAGAAAACATGATTCATCAGATTGGGCCACCTTCTTACATTATCCAATTCTGATGCTCACATACCCATTGTAGGCATACTCTGACTGGTTTGTGGTTATTCAGCAAACTGTAATGTACAGTACTGTGTGTTTTGACACCTTTCTGTCATAACCAGCATTAACTTGTTTCAGTAGTTTGTGCTACAGTAGCTCTTTGAACAGACAGGCTGGTCTTCAAGCCTCATGCCACTCAATGTGTTTTGAACATCAGTGAATCCATCATTGTTTGGCTAGTTGTCCTTTCATAATGGGAACTACTCCATAACATCTGACATTTTAGATATGCTCTGACCCAGTTCTATACTCATCACAATTTAACCCTTGCCCATTTTTATTGCTTCTAACACACTAACGTCAAGTATTGACTGTTCACTTTCTGTCACAGTAGCAAGATTATCAATGCTAGACTATTTAGTGTATATCTTTATTTGAACTATGCAGCCAGTCAGCAGGCAGGCAGGTTTAAATTATATACAGTTTTATATTATCCAGATACAGGTTCATAAGAAGTGAACATATATAGATTTATGGAACTGTAGACTAAATATTTGTTCACACTGGTGTTCTTGCCAGTCCAATGGGATTTTTAATACATAAGTCTTTAACTCTGGTCTGTCACATGTACCAGAACAAGTTAGAACTAACATAATCCACCTGCCACTGAAAAATAGGCTTCTTCAGTTCAAGGTGAATATTATTTTCTGCTCCTTATTATAAAACATCCAAATAGTAGGATAAAGAACATCGTACTGCTTACCAGCTTTTATAAATTGCAGTTACTATAGATATAGCATAGTGGGGAGGGCTTGTCCTACTCAGCATACTAATCATTACTATCTTTTATTACTATGTACTGGAAAGGTAATACCTTTTTTACTACTTCCTACAAATTGTCCACATTAATTTTATTTTTTAGAGTTAAAGTGACTTATCTTTCAGTAAAAGCTATGGTAAATCAATACTTCAAAAGTATGTGTTGCATCACAAATAAAAATCTTTGTATACTATATATATATATATATATATATATATATATATATATATAACAAATTGACAATCAATGTTTTAAATTACTGTCAAGCTTGGTCTTGAATCATAACCAAGCTTTAAAAAAAATTAAATTCAATGATATTTCTTCTGAAAAATGGGAACCTACAATATATTTCATCTACTTTCATCCACATATTATCAGTCATTAAATCTTCCAGCATTTATGTTCTTTAATTACATTAGCCTTAATAGGTTCAAATAACATTTTTGCCTCAGAAAGTCTTGAAAGTGGGATTATTTTTTAAAGATATTTAGGGCAGTCAAGGTTACCAACAAAAAAATAGGCTTATTGATGACTGAAATGTTTCTTCCATGGATACATTTGTGTAAATTCTATTTTTGGCTCAGCTTATCACTATAGTGCTTTTTATGGTCCATGCTTATGGGCTGTATTGTATTGGAATAATGGGATGTTAGGGAATAAAAAATGTATTTGTTTCTGCTAGACAGTTGCATTAAGTTCCACAAGTTCCATCTAGCAACTGTAGTACATATAGGGGTTGGCATTTTGCTTCAAAAATAATGCTTTGCTATGAAGATATATACAAGTAGAAGTAGGTTGGAAGGGAATGAGAAATATAAATGAAGAACTCATACTTCTCTTTCCTGCTCTATCCACTTATTGCTTTGGCTCCAATGATTGCATCAAAAACTGCTACAAAAAGCTGTGTGCAACACTACTTTTATCCAGCCACGTAATCACCTGTCTCTTCTTGATTAGCTTGTGTAACTTTCACATAGTGGATTTTGGTAAATAGTGAGAAAAGATAATAATTGTTGTGGGTCCATTCCATATAATTCATGGAATTATGGTAAGTGCATGGAAAAGCAATAGTTATTTGTAATATGTGATTATTATCTGCTGGTACTATGAGTTGAAAGGCCTCAGGGCCCTTTAACTGTTCCAGCTTCAATGCTAAGCTAGGCCACTACTACAAAAACTACTACATTTTATAGTACAAACCAGTGTAATTCATTTTGCTGTAATCTCATAAACAGCTGAATGGCAGAGGTACCAAGAGTCACACTCTCAATAATCTAAAATATTGATGGCTATCTTATGAAAAGGCCACCAAACCTGCATAACCCCTCTAAATTCATGGGCACCTCTGATCATCCATACTTTCATGTCTTTATTAAGGAAGTTAAAAGTAATGATGAGCTACATTTATACCAGAAGCTATTGATCCCTATATATAATACAATATGCATGTAGATCAGCTATAAAGACCATTCACAATCGATCATCTACTTAAATATTCAATTTACATTATTTTATGATTGCTATTATTGGCCTATTCATGGAACCTAGTTGCAGTCAAGCAGAGGCATTGGTAAATTCACTGTATATGCATCAATAAATGGGATGGCAGATGACATACATCTAGACGGATCAATGATGTGAGAGGCATGTAGCGCCAAGATATCCTTATCTTGAATTTAATAACAGTATATTCTGTAGTTACTCCTCACAGAGTGGCACAATAACAGTGTAGGGGTGGCGGCAGCAGCATCAGGAGGAGGCCACAGTGGCACAATGACAGAGTCTGGAGTTGGCAGCAGCATGAGTAGGCCACAGAGTGACACAATGACAGAGTCTGAAGATGGTGGCAGTATGAGGAGACCAAAGAGCGTCACAATGACAGAGTCTGGAGGTGGCGGCAGGAGTAGGCCATAGAGCGGCATAATTACAGAGTGTGAAGTTGGCAGCAGCATGAGTAGGCCACAGAGTGGCACAATAACAGTGTGAAGGTGACCGCAGCATGAGGAGACCAAAGAGCGGCACAATGACAGAGTTTGGAGGTGGCGGCAGCAGCATCAGAAGGAGGCCACAGAGTGGCACAAAAACAACCTGGAGGAGGCAGAAGCAACATCAGGAGGAGGCCACAGTGGGGCACAATGAAAGTCTGGAGTTGGCAGCAGCATGAGTAGGCAACAGAGTGGAACAATGACAGAGTCTGGAGGTGACAGCAGCATGAGGAGACCACAGAGTGGTTAGGTGACAATGTGGAGATGGCAGTAGCAGCATCAGGAGGATAGCACAGAGTGGCAAGGTGACATAGTTTGGAGATGGCAGCAGCAGCTGCATCAAGAGACCACAAAGTGACCGGGTAACAAAGTGGGGCAGTGGGTGGCAATACCAGTACACGCTGACAAAGGTGGGTGAAATAAGGAGCACTTTGAATCAGATGTGTGGAATCAGGCAGGTTGCAGCATCAAAGTAGTAGCTGAGGCATGTAGTCTGAAGAAACTGGTCTCTTGTATCAAAGTGTTGGTGTAGCACCATGGATGATCTAGTCTGAAGCATCAGGAATTGGTGGTTGGAAATCCTGGCTGATCCACGCCTTATTCATCTTGACAAAGGTCAGTCTCTGTAGTAGTTCGTCCTCCCTCTCGGTGGGTGTAAAAAAAAGGCCCCCATTCTGGACCTGTAGCGAGGGTCCAGCAAGGTGGAAAGCCAGAAGTCATCCCTCTGCCGAATGGTGACAATTCGGCTGTCACTATGCAAGCAAGTGAGCTTGCATTATTCCATTTGTGTGCAAGTGACTTGGAGGGACTCCCTGCCTCCATCGCCACTGCATACTGCCACGGTGTATCAGGGTCTTCTGTCTCATCTTCCTCATTGCCCTGTAGCTCCTCTGGCTGCTCCTGCTCCTCCTGTCCTGTCAGCTGAGTAGAAAAACCACCCATTTGGCTACAAATTGCCTGTGCTCCAATGTCCTCCTCCCCCTCCTCCTTCTCCTCTTCCAGTTCAACCCCCACAGGGTGGGCTTGAGATTGAGGCACCACGTCTCCAGTCCCATGACCAGCCATTGTTACCACCATCTGTTCCAGGACACAAAGCAGTGGAATGACGTCGTTCATACAGTTGTCCTGGAGACTGACAAATAACATGGCGTTCTCAAAGGGCCTGAGCAAACGGCAGGTGTCATGCATGAGCTGAAGTGCATGCAATGTTTTAAAAAGCCATTTTTAGGATGTCTTGAAGATGGGTGGAAGATTTCAGGAACCGCTTGACAACCAGATTGAACACGTGTGCTATGCAGGGCGCATGGCTCAGCCTTTCTTGCTGCAGCTCCGACACCATGTTCTTCTTCTTTGTCGGTCACCATGGCTCCGATTTTCAGTTGTCGCGGAGAAAGCCAGCAGTTGATTTCTTTCTGAAGGACACTGAGCAGTTCCTCCCCTGTATAACTACATTCGCCCAGATGCAGAACTGGGTGACACCGTCGTGCCCTGCACATGTGGTATGCTGGAGGGGTACTGTGACTTGTCCCTGCAGTGGAGGCTGAGGATATAGTGAAGGATGAGGAGGCAGAGGCAGACATTGTCGCAGGACCAACGGCCTGACAACGTGGAGGCGTAAGCGGAGTCACCTGGCCAAGTTGCTGGTGTGGCTGTGCAGAAACCACATGTCCCTGACCGTAGTTACAGCTCTAAACGTTGGCACTGCCGTGCACCTTGGCAGGCACCAATAGGCTCAAGGATTGGCCAAACTTCTGTTCTACATACGTGTGCAGGGCTGGTACTGCCTTTTGGGAAAAGAAATAACGACTTGCAACTCTCCACCTTGGCTTGGCACAAGCCATCAGTTCTCTGAAAGGTGCAGAGTCCACCACTTGGAAAGGGAGGGACTGCAGCACTAGTAACTTGGCCAGGAGCATGTTCAGCTTCTGCGCTGTTGGAATGCGTGCATGCATACTGCTGTCCCTTGACAATCAATTCAGTGATTGATTACTGGAGGAATGACTGATGAGGAGTAGGAGGAGGAGCAGGAGTATCAGGACCTGCAGCCGATGGGACAGGCAGACAGCTCCCTTCTGCTGAGCCGGTGGAGCCTTGACTGCCTGTAATAGGATGCGTGTCACTGTGTGATGTAGCTGTTGCTGCGGCAGGCTGGACCACCACATCAGAGCCACGATTGCCTCAGGCCACTTTATGGTGTCGTTGCATATGGTGTCGCTGCGTATGTTCTTCCGCTGCATATGGTGTCGCTGCATTGGCACCCTGGCCACGCTTCACCTTCTGCCCACAGATTCAACATATGTTCACCTCCTCCGGAGTCTTGACAAAAAACTGCCACACCGCCGAGTAGCTGATTTTCCGCCCAACACACCAATCAGCTTTTTTAAGAGTATACAGCGTTGGCGTCTCCTCACGGCATATCACTCACAATCTCATACATTGAAAAATGGCAGTGCTTGGTACTGACTTGGTACTCATTTGAATGGGCCTGAGCAGCACATAGGTCATATGACTGATGAGCGTGAGGTCATTGGCCTAGGGAAAAATGGAACCTCTTTAAACAGCTGACCCTCACGGGTGCCTCTCTATTCCATCTCATGGATGGCATACATGTAATTCAGTAGATGCATCAAAGGTCTTCAATAGATGTATTTATTTATTTATTTGATGCACTTATATAGTGCTACTATATTCTGCAGCGCTTTACAGACATTATAAGACATATTTCAGCTTTGCTTGGTACTGCTCCTTTATTGGTACTTTAGGTGCAAGAAAAAATTTGGAATACATAAGAATTTTGGCACATTTCATGTACTTCCCGTTTTTGGCACAGTTCACAAAAGAATTCCGGCCAATTTTACTTTAGTAAATCCACTCATTGTATACACATACTTGCTCCTGCCAAACTGTCAGCAATTTTAATGTAGAAAAGGTGCTTCATTCATTTTATGAATATACAATATGTGATGTGATTTCTGTCAGTGGCTCTTAGTCACATCTGTAACTAAGAGCCACTGAGTAATCTGTGAAGGGTGTAGATGAACTCCAATTGCTTACAGAACCAGAGGTTTAACATGGGAACTACAGAGTCCCATAGCATAACTTGGAATGGAACTGCATTCTGCCATCACACCTTCAGAAGAAAGCCAATTATTTCTAAGCCCATTATGTATCTAGGCTTTGTGTAAAATTGGCCCCTTAGGTGCTGGGCTGCATATCAATTGCTACTCCTGCTTCCCTTCTAGTTATATCCATGCACAGAACGGTCTCTTATAGGGTACCTCCAATGATAATGCTGGAAGAATCTATCACCATCACCAGAAGTGATGGCAGGAGATGTGGCCAGGATGTTTTAACTGTCACATAAAACAACATGGTAAGCACATGCCTGGTCTTTCACCCACTTCTCTCTAAATAGTCTATATTGAGTTTCTGACATGTTTTGTGCTTTGAGGTGTTTTTGGTTATGCATGTGTTCATAAAGTACTAGTTTACTGTAGCAGAAATTGGCCAGTCAGTGCCAAGAGGATAATTGCCTAAATGTTACTATCCATATGATATCATGAATGTTTCACGACATTGCAATAAGACATGCAGGAAGAAGTCACACTGCCACATGTATGAAACTACCAGGCTTGTTTCTCTTCTAAACCCTTTAGGGATGTCCAGATTTATTCTGCTGTGCCAAGTTTACATTTTTAAAAGTAATATGCATAATGCATAACAGCGCTGAAGTTAATTTAATTTTAGCCTTTTTTTAATTTGCTGGTTCAATGCTTCACTGTTTGTTCAAGATTTTTTGTGTTTTTAGGAAATTAGCTGAAAAAATTACTTAGAGGTACTGTAACAATGCTGTAGTATTTTCATTTTCCTGATATGAATGCACACAATGATTTCTTGTTATCTTATTTTGCCTAACAAAATTAACTCAAATCAGACAAGACTTTTTGAAGAGGTCAATTGGCCCTTTGCTAATATTCTTGTATGCTAATGGTTTGTTTAATTTGAGCGGTGAGTACAAGAACGGTCATAGCTGAAATACTTTGCATTAAATCAAATTTTACTTGAATAGGAAAACATTGCTTATAATGAGCTTTGTAGATGACTGAGGGCCCATTTACACTATTTCATTGCTGATTACAAAATGTGGTGCTGTCATTTGTTAGTCTCTGACCAGTGCAATGTAAAAGATTTTTTTTCTTTGCTAATTTTTGAAGGGAGATATTAAACGTGCATACATCTTGACACAATCTGGATCTAACAATATCATGAATGGTAAATGTTAGTTTGAAATGCGTGGACTGATAAGTTTCTAGTGGCTTATTCGTTGAAGGTTAATGATAGATTCTTAAAAAAGACACTTGTTGAAATTATTGGCTTGCAGTTAGGGCCTGTGATGTTAAAACTAGATTTCAATTAGGGCTGATTCGCATGAGCGTGCTCGGTTAAGGAAACACCCTCCGTGTGTTGGCCACATCTCCCCTGACATGAACTGTCTGCATTATAGAGAGTTATTTATTATCAGATATTTGCCAATTTTTGTCTTATATCTGATGCAGATTGAAGCGCAAAAGGTTAATTGTGCTGCAATCTGAGACTTTTCCATGCTCACACCACGTCTAAAAAAGGGGGCATGGCGTGGGTGGAGAAGGGGGTGGGCCAGCAGGCCCATATGATTTCAAAGGCCTAAGTCCAACCTGAGAAAGCACACTGCCAAACTATGGATTAGGTCCAGTATTTCTTTGATAAATATTCATCTGTATGGGTTTTTATATATGACCCCTTCTGCAGGTTGAGGTACCTTTAGCCTAACCTTTCGATCAGATCCACCAGGTCCAAGGGGTTTAGAGGCAACTTATATCAGTAACAGGCTATATTAGGTGTCACATTGTTCTGCTTCCCTGGTTTTGTTTTGACAGACCTTGTGATCTGGCTTTGTGAATAGGACATTGACGATTTTATGGCAAGCCACAAGAATGTCAAGAGGGTTTCTACTATCCTGCTATCTAAAACTATTTTGATATCTATGATATCCATACACTATCAAGTCTGGTTCATGTTTTCAGATGCAGTTTTGAAGCTAAAATCAGGTGTGGATTCAAAAAAGAGAATAAGTAGAACCTACCCTCTACATCTGGTTTTAGGTTCAAATTAGCTCAGTCAGTAAAAAAAGGTGATAAGACATTCTTCAGATACATAAATGAAAAAAGGAAATTAAAACAAGGAATTACCAAATTAAAAACAAAAGAAGGAAGGTATATGGAAGAGGATAAAGAACTAGCTGACTGCCTCAATGAATATTTCTGTTCAGTTTTTACAAAGGAAAATTAAGGAGAAGGACCTCAGTTAGGGAGGAAGACTAATGAATCCTTTGATGCATGTGTCTTTACAGAGGAAGAGGTTCTAAGTCGGCTGTCTAAAATTAATACAAATAAATCACAGGGGCCTGATGGGATACACCCAAAGCTATTAAAAGAGCTTAGAAGTGTACTAGCAGAACCATTAACAGATTTATTTAACCAATCACTGGTAACAGGTGTCATCCCAGAAGATTGGAAATTAGCAAACGTTGTGCCAATTCACAAGAAAGGTAGTAGAGAGGAATCGGGCAACTATAGGCCGGTAAGCCTGACATCAATAGTGGGGAAATTAATGGAAACCATACTCAAGGAGAGGATTGTGGAACATCTAAAAACCCATGGGTTGATTGATAAAAACAGCATGGGTTTACTTCAGGGAGATCATGTCAAACTAATCTTATTGACTTTTTTGATTGGGTGACTAAAATAATAGATGGCGGAGGTGCAGTAGACATTGCCTATCTGGACTTTAGTAAGGCCTTTGATACTGTCCCACATAGAAGGCTTATCAATAAACTGCAGTCTTTGAGCTTGGGCTCACATATTGTTGAATGGATTAGGCAGTGGCTGAAGGACAGAAAACAGAGGGTTGTAGTCAATGGAGTATATTCAGACCATGGTATTGTTACCAGTGGGGTACCTCAGGGATCTGTTCTGGGACCCATATTGTTTAATATCTTTATCAGCCAAATTGCAGAAGGCCTCAATGGTAAGGTGTGTCTTTTTGCTGATGACACAAAGATTTGTAACAGGGTTGATGTTCCTGGAGGGATACACCAAATGGAAAAGGATTTGGCAAAACTAGAAGAATGGTCAAAAATCTGGCAACTAAAATTTAATGTTGATAAGTGCAAGATAATGCACCTGGGGCGTAAAAACCCAAGAGCAGAATATAAAATCAGTGATACAGTACTAACCTCAGTATCTGAGGAAAGGGATTTAGGGGTCATTATATCAGACGACCTAAAGGTAGGCAGACAATGTCATAGAGCAGCAGGTAATGCCAGCAGAATGCTTGGGTGTATAGGGAGAGGCATTAACAGTAGAAAGAGGGAGGTGCTCGTGCCGCTCTACAGAGCACTAGTGAGACCTCATTTGGAGTATTGTGTGCAGTACTGGAGACCATATCTGCAGAAGGATATTGAAACTTTGGAGAGAGTTCAGAGAAGAGCTACTAAACTAGTACATGGATTGCAGGACAAAACTTACCAGGAAAGGTTAAAGGACCTTAACATGTATAGCTTGGAAGTAAGAAGAGACAGAGGGGATATGATAGAAACTTTTAAATACATAAAGGGAAGCATCACGGTAAAAGAGGAGAGAATATTTAAAAGAAGAAAAACTGCTACAAGAGGACATAGTTTTAAATTAGAGGGGCAAAGGTCTAAAAGTAACATCAGGAAGAATTACTTTACTGAGAGAGTAGTGGACGCATGGAATAGCCTTCCTGCAGAAGTGGTAGCTGCAAATACAGTGAAGGAGTTTAAGCATGCATGGGATAGGCATAAGGCCATCCTTCATATAAGATAGAGCCAGGGGCTATTCATAGTATTCAGTATATTGGGCAGACTAGATGGGCCAAATGGTTCTTATCTGCCGACACATTCTATGTTTCTATGTTTCTATGTTTCTATATCTGAAAACCTGATCAAAACCTGATCAAAACCTGACTCCGTATGGGCAGTATAATTTCAGTAGAGATGCAAATATACACTAACTTCCACAAATTTTAACTGCAGCAGCTCTATGTAGTTAGATGATAGAGCTAGAATACAGAAAGAGGCTATGAAAGTTATGTAGAGGCTGGTGACTCGCTGGTGGATCCAAAGCTAGTGCAGGGCCTTATTAAGATGGGCATCTAAAACCTCGGCCTAAATGTGCCCCATATTTTAATGATATGATAGAGAAATAGTACCCAGAAGGTTATAATAATCTAAGTATTTTCTGACCTACGGAAAAATACCTTTGCAATTGGGAGAATAAATGTGGAATTTATTTTGCAATTTCTAACAAATCCAAGATATAGAAAAAAAGTCATAGTAGATCATTTTTTGTAGAATAATGACATTTCTGCACATGAGGGCAACATATAACATGTTTATATAAGGTGGTTATATGTATGATGAAGACTTACTTCTTTAGAAATACCTATTTGATGAGACCTTTTCTTCAAAGGACTGACAGATGCTTTGAGCTAAACCTTACATTATTGAACAGTATCTTCTTTCTTTCACTACATTAATGTTTCATACTGACTGACACATAGATTGGAGCATGAATTCTTTGGGTGGTCCTTGGACTCTGACATTAAAATGTTCAAAACCACTCAGACCTGAGCACCAGGCAAGTTCTGTGTCAGCAGCATATTGACAATTTCCTGCTGCTTCTCTAGTCGTTTACTGTGATTAAGCGAATCGAAGCTGACGAAGATGAATTTGTTTAGAATTTCAGGAAAAATTTGATTTGCAACAAATACAAATTTCCTTGCGTTTCGTGGTAACGAATAGCAATTTTCCTAAAATGGCGGCTACACGTGTGAGGACTGAGGACATGGGGCAAGGAACTCTAGGAAGGCGGGATCACCCAGACTGACATGCCTGTATGCAGCCAATCAGCAGCCAGCCAGTCCTGTGATGTTCCAGCCCTATAAATACGGATGCCATCTTACAGTCAGACATTTTCCAGCATTCAGAGTTCAGGGACAGACGTGTGAAGGCGCTAGGGACAACAAGTGGAAAAATGATTGTGGAAAGGAAAAATGAAAAAAACGATTTAAAAGTGCAGGGAAAGGATAGGGAGGAATCATTTCACAGCATCTTAGTGCAGGGAGAGACGACAGAAGGCATTAGGGACATTGATAGGAAAGTGATTTACAAGTGCAGAGAAAGATTATTTGGGGATCCAAATAGTTATTAGACAGCTCTGTCATTCCAGTTTTTTTGTTATTGGGCTGCAAGTGTTATATTGAAAAGCCTTTAGTGGCTTATATCTTAGTATCTTATTCAGTACTACAAGAAAAATATAAACGCATTTAACTTCTGCAGTTATTTCTGTTAAAAGCATATAGGGGCGTATTTAAGTAAAAAAGAAAAGTATATACGCACTGCACTGTTGCACTTATTTCTGGTGAAAGCGTATAGGGGCATATTTCAGTACTACAAGAAAAATATATACGCAATTTACTCAAATTTTTTTCTGGTCAAAGCGTATAGTGGCCTATTTAAGTCTAACAAGAAATATATTTTCTCAGGTCACTTAACAAATTAAGAAAAAATGAATGGCGGCACTCACCATGAAATAATATTTGCAGCTTTATTCTGGTTAAAAACTGGAAAGTGCGGGCACCTCACAGATGAATCAGGCATCATACCCTGAGACCTCTAGGGACTCTCATATGTACAACATAAGACTTCAAAGAGTTAATGGTCCAAAAGAGCTGCATTTCTTTTTCAGCAAGCTGGGTAACTTTCATTTCTAGGGCTTATATACTCATGACCTGTAAGTAGAGTTGAGCGAACACCTGGATGTTCGGGTTCGAGAAGTTCGGCCGAACTTCCCGAAAATGTTCGGGTTCGGGATCCGAACTCGACCTGAACCCCATTGAAGTCAATGGGGACCCGAACTTTTAGGCACTAAAAAGGCTGTAAAATAGACCAGGAAGCTTGTGATACCGGAATTTCGCGAGAACAAAGTCGTGATAGTTCGATTGCACCTAAATCTCGCATCTATTGCGTGTGGAATCAAAGCGACTAGAGTTGAGCGAACACCTGGATGTTTGGGTTCGAGAAGTTCGGGCCGAACTTCCCGAAAATGTTCGGGTTCGGGACCCGAACTCGACCCCAACTTCATCCCGAACCCCATTGAAGTCAATGGGGACCCGAACTTTTGGGCACTAAAAAAGCTGTAAAATAGTCCAGGAAAGGGCTAGAGGGCTGAAAAAGGCAGCAAAATGTAGGTAAACGCCATGCAAACAAATGTGGATAGGGAAATGAACTAAAATAAAATAAAATAAATAAAAATTAACCAATATCAATTGGAAAGGTCCCATAGCAGAGAATCAGGCTTCAAGTCATTCACCAATGGAGAAGGTCACTTTCTGTTATTTCGGCCCCAGCACCCAGACAGAGGAGAGAGGTCCCATAGCATAAAATTTGGCTTCATATCACCCACCACTGGAGAAGGCCACTTTCAGTTATTTAGGCCCCAGCACCCAGACAGAGGAGAGAGGTCCCACAGCAAGGAATAAGGCGTCATATCAACCAACACTGGAGAAGGCCACTTTCAGTTATTTAGCCCACAGCACCCAGACAGAGGAGAGAGGTCCCACAGCAAGGAATAAGGCATCATATCACCCACCACTGGAGAAGGCCACTTCCAGATATTGTCATGCCTTTTCATAAGTATATAAACATTTATACATTAACTAGTGTTATAACATGTATTCATGGCCTATAAGCAGCCATGTTGCACTTATATTCACCCTCCTGTATGAACCTTCATTGCAAAAAAGAAAAATGGGTTTAAGGAAAGGTTCTTCCTGGCAGATGTGGGCCTATCTAAGGGAGTAATTTTACCTCATCACAAGGCTATAAGCGGAGATAAGGTTCTTCCTGGCTCTCGTCTGGCATTTTTTCATAATGAGATGTATTAATGAGACAAACATATAATGTCTGTTTGTTCATATAGTGGATCATATTTAGTTTTAACACAAGTTAATCGATAGATCACATATGTGTTGTTTTATGTTTCACATATTGGTTTTATTTAGTTACATGTTCTAATCATATACTGACGTATATTCATCCTGTGTGTGTATCACCAGAAGCGTGTATTCCTAAGGTATGTGGGAAAGCATGCTCAGTTGGATTTCTGCTCAGAAAAGTTGTGTTATTTTCATAAGATAAGGCACCTGTGAAATCCAAAACCCACACATTTGTTGTCTACATTTTAACTTTATGACATGAGAACAGTTTCTGGGAATCTAGGTTTTAATTGCTTCAAATCTCAGGGGGTATGCCTTCCTTTTTGATGTATGTCCCAGGTGGTGGATGTCTACCACTGAACATAAAGTCACATTATATAAATTTAACTCCTAAAAGCTTCACATTTATAGCTTATACAACATTGCCGCCTAGGTATCGGCAGGTAACATAACACGTTCACAACAAAATATTTTGGGTAATGTATGATCTCACAATACCATTACCATATGTGCACACCCTCTGGTTTGGTTGGAAGACCGTTATCTAAAGGGGTGTATGCTTTTGATAAGTCTGTGAATATTAATCATAGACGGGATGAGAGAGGGATTCCAGGAGAAAGAAAAAAAAGACTACAAACAAAAGATTAAACAGACACGTGGATTTTATCCTGGATCACGGGGAACCCTCAAGAGAGCTGACCGTCCCTCCGGAGCCTTGGTAACGTATATCTTGCTTATTGCTTGCGGTATTGATAAGTTACTCAGCCCGGTATATAGTCAAAGGTCCCCACTTGTGGATCAGTAATTGATAAGGCTCCTGATCAAGACTGATCATTCCCTTAGCAAAGATGCATATTGCTAATTGAGCATCAGACATTGGCACTTAGTCCTTGGGAACTTTGTTATTCCATAGCCTGATATGATGTGACAGACTGATGGGCTGGGTTTTCAGGCGCCACCTGTGCGCTTTCTGCAGAAGACTGGGTGGGAGATAATGTTGTGAACGTGCTGGATCCACTGTCGGCCACCCAATTGACTAGCACCTGTACGTGCTCAGGCCTTACCATCCTTAGAACGGCATTGGGCCCCACCAAATATTGCTGTAAATTCTGGCGGGTACTGGAACCTGAGGTAGTTGGTTCTCTAGGACGTGTGGCTGTGGCAGAATGGCCACGTCCTCTCCCAGCACCAGAGGGTACACTAACACCACCACGACCGCGTCCATGTCCCTTACTAGATGTTTTTCTCATTGTTACCGTTCACCAAGCACCACAATAAGAATAAAAATATTTGGCCCAATGTATTGATTTCAAATTCAGGCCTTTTTTACAGGCACCTAACACTATCTGCCTATTTATTTCTGTATCGTATTACACTAATCCAGGCACAACATTAACCACTGATTTAGGGGAATATCAATTGTAGGCCTAGTATTTAGGCCCTGGATGAAAGGTATCATTTTATGGACAGATTTACACTTGGAGATGCACATTAGCATGTAAAATAATATGTAGGATTATGCCTTCAGCAATTGTATTTTAACACTTTGTGTAATATACCCTTTACCGGACAGAAATACAATGGGAGATGCACGGTAGCGTGTGAAGTTATTGAGGATGACCCTCTCAGGACTTGTATATAAACCTTGAGTGTAATATACCCTTTTACGGACAGATTAACACTTGGCCTGCAACAGCTGGAACCCCAGAAAAATATCTATCCTTTGATGGATATTATTAAACTTGTCCAGTCACAGCTGAAACACCAGATTTACTGTATTTCTATTTTGGCAATTGAATTTCACCCTAGAAAAAAATATATCCTTCGCCGTACACTATTAAACTTGTCCAGCCACAGCTGAAACCACTGATTTATGGTATTGCTATGCTATTTTGGCAATTGAATTTCATCCCAGTACAAAATATATCCTTTGCAGGACACTATTAAACTTGGCCAGCCACAGCTGAAACCACTGATTTATGGTATTGCTTTTTTGGCAATTGAATTTCACCCCAGAAAATAATAAATCCTTTGCCGGACACTATTAAACTTGTCCAGTCACAGCTGGAACACCATATTTACGGTATTTCTATTTTTGCAACTGAATTTCACCGGAGAGAATAATATATCCTATGACGGACACTATGAAACTTGTCCAGTCCCAGCTGGAACACCAGCTTTATGGTATTGCTATTTTGGCAATTGAATTTCACCCCGGAAAATTATCTATCCTTTGCCATGTACTATTAAACTTGGCCAGCCACAGCTGGGACACCAGATTCACTGTATTTCTATTTTTGCTACTTACTTTTACCCCAGAAAATAATATATCCTTTGACGTACACTAGGGAAATTGTCCAGTCACAGCTAGAACACCAGATTCAGGGTATTGCTATTTTGGCAATTAAATTTCACCCCAGAACAAAATCTATCCTTTGACGGATAATATTAAACTTGTCCAGTCACAGCTGGAACACCAGATTCAGGGTATTTCTATTTTTGCTACTGACTTTCAACCCAGAAAAAAATATACCCTTTTACGGACAGATTTAAACTAAGCCTGCAACAGCTGGAACAGTAGATTCAGGGTATTGCTATTTTGGCAATTGAATTTCACCCCAGAACAAAATATATCTTTTGCCGTACACTATAAAACTTGGCCAGCCACAGCTGAAACCACTGATTTATGGTATTGCTATTTTGGCTATTGAATTTCACCCCAGAAAAAATAATTTCCTTTGCCGGACACTATTAAACTTGGCCAGCCACAGCTGAAACCACTGATTTATGGTATTGCTATTTTGGCAATTGAATTTCACCCCAGAAAAAATTATATCCTTTGCCGGACACTATTAAACCTGGCCAGCCACAGCTGAAACCACTGATTTACGGTATTGCTTTTTTGGCTATTGAATTTCACCCCAGAACAAAATATATCCTTTTCCGGACACTATTATACTTTGTCAGCCACTGCTGGGACACAAGATTTAGGGGATTGCTATTTTGGCAATTGAATTTCACCCCGGAAAATGATCTATCCTTTGCCAGGTACTATTAAACTTGGCCAGCCACAGCTGGGACACCAGATTCACTGTATTTCTATTTTTGCTACTTACTTTCACCCCAGAAAATAATATATCCTTTGACCTACACTAGGGAAATTGTCCAGTCACAGCTAGAACACCAGATTCAGGGTATTGCTATTTTGGCAATTAAATTTCACCCCAGAACAAAATCTATCCTTTGACGGATAATATTAAACTTGTCCAGTCACAGCTGGAACACCAGATTCAGGGTATTTCTATTTTTGCTACTGACTTTCAACCCAGAAAAAAATATACCCTTTTACGGACAGATTTAAACTAGGCCTGCAACAGCTGGAACAGTAGATTCAGGGTATTGCTATTTTGGCAATTGAATTTCACCCCAGAACAAAATATATCTTTTGCCGTACACTATAAAACTTGGCCAGCCACAGCTGAAACCACTGATTTATGGTATTGCTATTTTGGCTATTGAATTTCACTCCAGAAAAAATAATTTCCTTTGCCGGACACTATTAAACTTGGCCAGCCACAGCTGAAACCACTGATTTATGGTATTGCTATTTTGGCAATTGAATTTCACCCCAGAAAAAATTATGTCCTTTGCCGGACACTATTAAACCTGGCCAGCCACAGCTGAAACCACTGATTTACGGTATTGTTTTTTTGGCTATTGAATTTCACCCCAGAACAAAATATATCCTTTTCCGGACACTATTATATTTTGTCAGCCACTGCTGGGACACCAGATTTAGGGGATTGCTATTTTGGCAATTGAATTTAACTCCTTAATAAAATATTGAAATTTCTGTCCTGAGTTTCTAGGGGTGGAAATAAGCACAGCCAAGCCCCTGATGTAGGATATAGCAAAAAAAAAAAAACTAGTATTGATGGATTGATGGACTTGGTGGCAGCTTGTGCTGGTGCACCACAAGTCACAAAATGGCCGCCAATCACCCGAGGAAAAAAGTGACAGAAAAACGCTCTGTGCAGCCCAAAAACCAGTAAGCAATTAACTAGCAGAAGTTAAATGATACACAGCTGTAGATCGATCACTTCAATAGGTGCTTTTGCAGACTTTTCCCTGCCTAATCTCGCCCTTACAGAAGCTGCGTCCTCTCCCTACACTAATCAGAGCAGTGTGACTTGCGGCGCTACGTGACTCCAGCTTAAATAGAGGCTGGGTCACATGCTGCACTTGCCCAATCACAGCCATGCCATTAATAGGTATGGCTGTGATGGCTTCTTAGGGCAAGAAGTAAAACGCTAGCCGATTGGGTGCTGTGCAGCCCTTCAGAAAGCGGGAAGAAATCGCCGAACAACTGACCCGAACCCGAACTTTTTTGAAAATGTTCGGGTCCGTGTCCCTAACACCCCAAAATTCGGTACGAACTATGCTTGAACAGTTCGCTCCACACTACCTGTAAGCTGTCTTTGTCGTCACACTGTGCGAAAAATGTGCCCGCATCTATCCGTGCTTGCTTGATTGCTGCATCGAATGAATCAGGTGCAGGGTCTGCTGAGGGATCCATAGTGATTTCCATACTCATGGCTAGCGTTCTCTGACCCGCAAGTATAAGTCTCAAAGCAAAATGTCCATACAAGTAAATGGGGTTGGCACTGCTGATTGTGACAAATATCCAACTATATTCACACCTGCACTCGCATCATGCGATATATGGTGGTGCTCTGCTTAATACTCATGGAAAAATCAACAAATGAAGAAAAAATAAATAGCGGCACTCACCATGAAATAATATTTGCAGCTTTATTCTGGTTATAAATTGTAAAGTGCAGGCACCGCACAGATAAATCAGGCAACAGCCATTTTGCGCTACCTGCGCTTTGTCAAGTCTCCCATGACGTGGTTGGGGTGTGTGCACAATTTATAACACTCCCACTGACGCGTCATGCTGAATAGGTGAGCTAATCATTCCCAATCAGTACATAATACACACATCAAAATAAACCCATATGAAAAAAACACATCATATAAAAACAATTCAAACAAAAAACCGCCATGTCGTTCAGTCCTAGAGAACCCATTGCTTTAGTTTTAATAATCCATGCAGCCTCCCTCTGTAACAAAATCCGTTTTCTATCTCCTCATCATTCTGGCATCTGTACCACTCTTTATTCTTGCATACTTCAAAATATTGTTGCTTCCTCCATGTTCTGCATCTATATGTTCTATTAATCTGGTGGCCCTCCAATTGGGATTTCTATTGACTTCCTATGTTCTCTGACTGTAACATAAAGAGGTCTGAAGGTTTTGCCTATGTAAAACCTGCAACATGGACAAAGGAGGACATACCCTACAAATTGTGTTTTGGAGTAAATGAAATGGTTAACTACATGTTCTACTCCTCCTATCCAATGGTATCTCGATTTGTACATAAACCGACACATTGAGCAGTGACCGCATGCAAAGTTGACACATGGTGCGCATCTGCCTAACCAATTTGAATCAGTCTTTGGTAGTTGCTCCTAATGATTACATCATCAATGGTTCTGCTCCTCCTAAAACTGATGTTAGGAATCATATGTGTCCTCTCTCTCAAAGAGGCATCTTGGGTTAGCATGTGCCAATTACTCAAAATGGCTTTCTTGATAAGTGGAGCCATTTGGGTGTAATCAAATGTGAACACCATCCGAGCAGCCCTGTTATTTGTCTGTGTCTTTCTTTTGTTAAATGTAGCAGTCCTACCACAGGTGACAGGTATTTATATTTGGTACAAAGAAAGATAACAAGTGGTCCAGTGGATGGATGGATCCCATGTCTGCCACTCGCCCATGATGATTGGAGTGGGACAAATGTGCCATTTGGGGGGGGGGAGGGTGACAGAAAGAGAGATGTGCTGCTGCCATGTGGCACTGGCCCATGGAGGGGAGAAATGTGCCATGGAAGGGGGGGCTGGAGGATGGGAAGTGTGCTGCCAGGAGGGGGGGGAAATAATGTGACGCGAAGGGGGTGATGTAAAAAGAAGGGGGTGATGACGGGTCATGTGACATTACGGCCGGGGCCCGGGGGGGCATCATTGGGGGCACTTTTTACTGGCACATTATTAGGTTGCACTATGGGGGCACTTCTTGCCAACACATTATGGGCACTATAGGGGCATCTACTGAGGCTTCAAAGAAGTGGTATGTTTTATAGAGGGCTCTGTACAGTGGCATTTTATACTGGGACACATTATGGTGGGTACTATGGGGAAGGGGGGAGAGGAATACTATGGGGTCATCTACGGAGGGCACTAAGAAGGGGTATTTTATGCTTGCAAATTATGGGGGACACTGAGGGCATCTACTGGGGCATTTTATACTGGTACATTATGGGGGCACTAGGAGGAAGGGGGGAGAGGAGCACTAGGCGGCATTTACTGGAGGCACTATATAGGAGTATTTTATACTGGTACATTATGGTGGCACTATGGGAACATTACAGTAGCTCAATTTTTTGCACTGTCCAATATAAGGAGAATTATTTCTACGGGGGGCTTTATGGTGGGATTTATTTCTCCCCCATTGTATGAGCCCCTTAGTAGCAGCACCAGCCTCTCCCTGCTCTGCTATCCCTCTGCCCCTTCTCCAAATCCATTAATGTGAAATCTTTTTCCATTAGGATAAAACACATCAACTCCGCTGTGCCCCTGGCCAAAGTGTGGAAGTAGTGTCCGAGATCCACAAGGGTCAAGCCAAGTAATTGTACATTTCATGTAAAATATATTTCTGTTATACACATATAGCATCCACTGTAGAGTTGTTTCGATACCAAAATTTTGATTCGGTATTGATACCATAAAAAAGTATTGCGATACTCGATACCATTCGATACCACGCGAAAAAAAAAAAAAACTCCCCCCCAAAAAAATTGTGAATTGCGCATTTTTTTTTACTTTTCTGTTACGACGTTCACAGCATAGTTTTATTTTTTATTTTTAACAGTTTGGGGTCGGACTTTAGATATGGCAATATGTTATATGTTTATCTATATATTTTAGATGCAAAATTGGAAAAGGCGGCGATTTATACTTAATATTTCGGTGTGTGTTGTTTTTTTTTTAAATTATTATTATTACTTTTTATTTAATTTTTATTTACTATTTCCCCCCTTAGGGGTAGAACCTGGGATCTTTTCATCCCTTGTCCTATTCACCCCAATAGATCTCTATCAGGGTGAATAGGACTTGACATTTCCCTGCTGCCCTGTGCTCTGTACACACAGCAGCAGGGAGCCCCCATGGCAGCCAGGGCTTTAGTTGCGTCCTGGCTGCCATTGTAACCGATCACAATTTAGGGCTCCGATCGGTTACCATGGCAGCCAGGACACTACTGAAGCCCTGGCTGCCATGGGGAACTGCCACTGCCACCAATGGAGGGGAGGGGACCCTGTGGCTACTGCCACCAATGATCTAAATACTTTAATACTGGGAGGGGGGGCGGGATTGAGGGCGCTCTGCCCACTCATTTAGTTTAATACGGGGGGAGGGGGGGTGTCGCACTGTCCACACAATAATTAACATTTAATACAGATACAGGAGGCGGATACCACCGGCACCCACCTCCTGTATCTGTATTAAAGGCTAATAATCATTGTATGGGCAGGACCAGGGGCAGAGTGGCAGGAGCGGGGCAGAGCGGCAGGCCGTGTACTTGTTGCAGGAGGAGGGCACAGGACACTGAGGAGGAGGAGGAGGCTGCTGCCGTTCGCCCGATTCAGCAGTTCTCTCCTCCCATGTCCCTCCTCCCGCACTAATAACCGGCGGCAGCATCATAGGAGGGAGAGATTCTCTACCTCCCTCCTTTTCCACTATCTACGGCCTGAGGGAACACAGCGTGTGCCGAGCGCTGAACACGCCGTGTCCTCCCATAACAGGGGATACTAGACTGCGCAGTAGCACGGTCTAGTATCGAAAAAACAAACGTCCCGATACCGAATCGATACTGGCATAAAAGTATTGATTGGGTATCAAAATTTTGATACCCGAAACAACCCTAATCCACTGTGCCACACAATATACTGTTTCTCTGTATGA
Source organism: Bufotes viridis (assembly GCA_033119425.1). NCBI lineage: Eukaryota > Metazoa > Chordata > Amphibia > Anura > Bufonidae > Bufotes > Bufotes viridis. The sequence goes on along the minus strand of CM065590.1, from coordinate 331,565,863 downwards.
ACGTCCACAAATTAAATCTGCCCCTTCAAGCTTTTTGCAGTAAACCCTGTGTTTTCAGAGAAAATCCAGTGTTTACATTACTGCCTAGGAAAACATCCACTGACCACTCCTCATATGGCAGCTAGGGCAGTGCTGCACACTGTGACTGCAGACTGGAATAAAAGTACGATTTTATTATATATGAGGGGGCAAGGAAGGAGAGGGGAGGCAGAGAGAGCTATAGAACTAGGGATACAACTTTGTATTCCTGGCACTTATAATATACATTTAAGCTTTTCCATCATGTTGCACAGCTCATGCATTATTATACTTTGTGATAATGAATATGCCACTCCCCTTCAGTACATTCTCAGAAACAAGCAGAGCATGGATGTCAATAAAATTATGCCCCCCCCCCACCCTGGAAAAATTTCTGCGGACGCCTATGCGGATATCCCCTCTTTAACTCTGTATCTTTAACTCTTTACACTGTGCATCAAATTCTGCTAGATCGGTAACCATTCTCGTGAGACGCATTAATTGACCATAGGGGACTGCAGTTTTTATATGAGGCGGGTGAAAGCTATCGTGATGCAACAATGCATCCATGGATGTAAGTCACTTCTACAGGAATTTCTGTTGAAAGTGTATAGGGGCGTATTTCAGTAAAAAAAGAAAAATATATATGCAATGCACTGTTGCAGTTGTTTCTGGTGAAATCATATCGGGGCGTATTTCAGTAAAAAAAGAAAAATATATATGCACTGCACTTTTGCAGTTATTTCTTGTGAAAGCGTATAGGGGCGTATTTCAGTACTACAAGAAAAATATATATGCACTGCACTGTTGCAGTTATTTCTGGTGAAAGCATATTGGGGCGTATTTCAGTACTTCAAGAAATATATGTCAGGCAGAGAACTGCCAGGCCATGCACAGAGGAGTGGCAGAGGCCTTAATGTTTCTGGCGCAAGCAGAGGTCGCAGCAGAGTAAGGGGTCATGGCAGCAATAGTCGAAGCAAGAGGCCTGAGCTCCCGGTGTCACCTACGGTTGTGTCCTGACCAGCAACCCAGCGGTTCTTGATTGGTCATCCATGTCATCCCAAGTGACATCCGACACCCCCAGCCAACAGTCGGTGGGTTCGTCAGACACAACCCTTAGTTGGCATGGCCAGGGAGCAGGCCCTGTGCCCTCAACTATCCACACATCAACCTGCCTCTGGCCTTTTCTGTTCCCTCACCATGAGAAGTACTACATACAGTTGGCTCAGTTTCACATTTCAGCGAGGAAGAGCTACTAGAGGACAGTCAGCAGCTACTGCCCAGCCAAGATGTGTAGGAGACATCCACCGCTTCCTCCGCTAGGCGGGCAAGTAGTGATGAGGAGATTCGCACGAGGGCTAGTGTTGCAAGTGGTCAGGCTCCTGACCCAGAGGCTGTTGAGGAGGACATCAGTGATGTGCAGACACTACTCGATGATGATGAAGCCGATTGCACTTGGGAGCCGGGTGAAGAAGGGGCTTCGTCATCATCATCAGGAGAAGAAGGTGGCAGCTTGCCCATCAGGCAGTGGTTGAGGCAGCAAGTCGCTAGTGTGGCTGGGAGTCAGCAGGGTGGCAGCAGTGGGAGGTGAAGAGCCAAACGGGCACAGGGTAGACTACCCGCTTTGCAGCAGCCTAATTGCCCAGAAAGTGGTGCATGGGCTCAGGGAAGCAGTGGCGGTAGCAGTCAGCCAGTGAGTAGTGTTGGGGGAGAAAATCAGGTACTCAGCAGTGTGGCAGTTTTTTGTAAAGCAACCGGAGGAGGTCAACAAGGCCATATGTAGAATATGTGGGCAGAAGGTGAAGTGTGGCCAGGGTGCCAATGTTGGCACCACTGCCCTGCGTCAACATATTCAGCATCCCATAAAGTGGCCTAGGAGAACAATGACTCTGATGTGGTGGTCCAGCCTGCCGCAGCTACCGCCACATCACCCAGTGGCACACCCCCAGTTTCAGCCAGTCAAGGCTCCACCACCTCAGCTAAAGGGAGCTGTCTGTCAATCCCATCTTCTTCTGGTCCAGATGCTCCTGCTCCTACTCCTTGTCATTCATTCAATCAGCAATAGATCACTGAAGCGATTGCCAAGATACAAGAGTATGCGTGCAAGCATCCAACGGCGCAGAAGCTGAACATGCTCCTGTCCAAGTTGCAAGTGCTTCAGTCCCTCCCTTTCCAAGTGGTCGACTCTGCACCTTTCAGAGAACTAATGGCTTGTGCCGAGCCGAGGTGGAAAGTCCCAAGCTATCATTGCTTTGCGAAAAAGGCAGTACCAAAAGGCAGTACCAGAAGGTGGGCCAGTCCTTGAGCCTGTCGGTGTCTGCCAAAGTGCACGGCAGCACCGATGTGTGGAACTGTAACTTCGGTCAGGGTCAATACATGTCCTTTACGGCCCACAGGGTAAATGTGGTTCCTGCACAGCAGCAGCTTGGACAGGTCATGCCGCTTCCGCATCCACGTTGTGACACTGTTGGTCCTGCACCAATGTCTGCCTCTGCCTCCTCATCCTCCACCATGTATTCAGCCTCAACCTCCGCGACAACTGAAAATCGGAACCATGCTGACCGGCAATGGGAAGAAAATGGTGTCTGCACTGTGTCAGGTAAGGCTGAGCCATGCGCCCTGCATGGCACACGTGTTCAATCTGGTTGTCAAGCGGTTCCTGAAGTCTTCCACCGATCTGCAAGACATCCTATAAATGGGCAGGAAACTTTGCATGCACTTCAGCCACACGTATACCGCAAAGCACACCCTCCTTGAGCTGCAGCGGCAGAATGGAATCCCGCAACTTAGGCTGATATGCGACTTTTCCACCTGTTGGAATTTCACCCTCCATATGTTGGACTGACTATACGATCAGAGAAAGGCCATCAACAATTTCTTGATGATCCAGGCAGATAGAAGTTCTCCCCTGTGTAACTTTGATGTCAGTCAGTGGCAGCTCATGCGTGACACCTGCTGTTTGCTCATCCCTTTGAGGACGCTATGTTATTTGTCAATAAAATCAAATCGCAGGCAGCATCCTCTGTGTATTTCCTTTATTCAGGATCGCAATCCCAGATACATGTGAAAGTACAAAAGCAGCTACGTTTCGGCTATCTACTAGCCTTTATCAAGCTTAATGTGACTATGAAACCATGGCTTTAAATATCAAAAACCCCACCCCTTCAATCTAATCATAGCCAATGCCATAACATCTCACATTATCCCATATTTGCATAACACATTCAAACATATGTGCACTCCTGTGTAACCTTAAACACATACCGCTTGTCTATGATGGCGTCCATATGCAGCTTCACTCACAATCCTGCGCGTCTGCCTAACTCTACTGCGCATGTCAGCCAGAGTTCAGAGGCCTCTTCCCCACTCACATGATCGCTGACGCACTCGTCAATGCGATCATGTGATGGCCGGCTCTTCCGCCCTCAATATCATTGCGCTCCGGACGTGAGGTTAGCTGCCATGGATACCACCAAAACAAATCAGAACTCTTCAGTTATCATACAAAAATACAATTGCGATATATGTTTCAATAAAACTAGCAACGGGACCAACTATGATCCCTATGTAGACATAACATCGGTGAACCTATATATAAAATTAACCACGTGTAACGGTGATGTGCCTATATTAAAACCAATTTAAAATCACAATCATGAGGAAATAGATTATATCAATCTCTTATACTTAGACATTACTAACATTAAATTCAATATTCATCCCATACGGTTGGAGCGCCCTCAACTCAAAAATCCATCTGAGTTCTTTCTTACGTAATATACGATTTTTGTCCCCTCCACGTCTCAACTGTCCCACGGAATCAATAATGCGGAACCTCAATTGGTTCACTGAATGAACAGAATCTACAAAGTGCTTAGCCATCGGCTTGTCAACCAATCCTCTCCTAATGTTACTTTTGTGGGAATTAATCCGCTCACGCGCCTCCATAGTGGTCTCACCTATATATATGAGACCACAGGGACACGTGATCATATAAATGATATCACGGGACCGACAGGTGAAGAAATCTCTGATTTTGTATCGTTTGCCACTGTAGGGATGGGCGAAGGTATCACCCTTCACCATATTTCCACAATTGCAACATCCGAGGCATGGGTAACATCCCAATTTCATCGGGGCCAGATATCTCTGTCCATCCCAACAGGGGTCCATCACATCAGTCTTCACCAGTCTGGTGAAGGTGGGCTGTTGCATCATGTGTGACCGAGTGATCCGGAGTGCTGCTTGATATATGGATTGATGTTATTTGTCAGTCGCCAGGACTACAGATGAACAACGCCATTCCACTGCTTCATGTCCTGGAACAGATAGTGGTAACAATAGCTGGTCAGGGGATAGGAGACGTGGCGCCTCGATCTCACAGCCACATGAGCCCTGTTGGGGCTGAACTGGGAGAGGAGGAGGACATTGGAGCACAGACAATTCGTAGCGAAATGGGTGGTTTTTCTACTCAGCTGACTGGACAGGAAGAGCAGGAGCAGCAAGAAAAGTACAGGGCGAGGAGGAAGACAAAACAAAAGAACCCGGACACACCAGTGAAGATAGAGAAGGGAGTCCTTCTGAGTCACTTGCACAAATGGCATGATGCATGCTCACTTGCTTGCGTAATGATAGCCGAATTGTCACCATTAGGCAGAGGCTCTCGACCTTGTTGGACCCTCGGTACCATTCCAGAATGGGGGCCTTTTTTACACCCACCAAGAGGGAGGACAAGCAGAACTACTACAGAGACATCCTATGTAGTCAGTTGGCTGCTGCCTATCTGTGCCATCGTCCATCCTCTCACAGGTCTGACCGGGGGGACCCTCTGTGCTCACGTTCCACTGCCATGGCTTCTGTGGAGGGGTTGCAGGAGCAGTACCAGCTCCACCCACATAGTGAAGAAACTACTCTCCAGCAGCAGGTAGACCTGGAGGAGGACCTGAACCATCAGGTCGTGGCATACTTGGACTGCACCCTGCCCCTAGTGTTGAGCGCGAATATTCGAATAGCGAATTTTATTTATGAATATCGGCACTTCGCTAATTCGCGAATATTTAGTATATAGTGCAATATATTCATAAAAAATTAATATTTTTTTTCAATCGGAACCCAAGATACCGGTAACGATGACAGAGAACATATTGCTATATTCTCTATCTTCGCTAATTCTAGCAAGCCAACCAATAGGAAAGTTTTATACCGTTCAAAGTTTTATTCGCAGTACGCGAATATTTCGTAATGTAATATTCACGTATTGTTAATTTTAGCAAACCAAGTAAACTGGCTTATACACAGCTCTAATTTGGATGCGCAATGCGAGAATATTAAGTAATATTACTCGCATTGCGCATCCAACTTAGAGCAGGGTATATGCAACTTACTTTACTATTGTTTGGCTAGGTAGAATTAACAAATATGACGAATACGAATATATCGCTATATTCTCTATATTCGCTAATTCTAACAAGCCAATAGGAAAGTTGACTGTACCCAGCTCTAAGTTGGATGCACAATGCGAGAAAATCACTTTGCCTATTTTTTGCAATAAATAGAATAATGACTCCGTATTCTATTTATTCCAAAAAATAGGTAAAGTAATATTCTCGCATTGCGCATCCAACTTAGAGCTGTCTATAGGCAACTTTCCTATTGGCTTGCAAGAATTAGCGAATATAGAGAATATAGCGCTATATTCGTAATCGTCAATTTTTTCTACCCAGCCAAACAATAAGTAAGTTGCATATACCCCGTTCTAAGTTAGATGCCCAATGCGAGTAATATTACTTAATATTCTCGCATTGCGCATTGCCAACTTAGAGCTGTGTATAGGCAAGTTTACTTGGCTTGCTAGAATTAACAAAGATAATGAATACGAATATAGCACTATATTCTCTATCTTCGTTAATTCTAGCAAGCCAACCAATAGGAAAGTTATACCCCGTTCAAAGTTTCATTCGCAGTCAGCGAATATTACATTACGTAATATTCACGTACTGCGAATGAAACTTTGAACGGGGTATAACTTTCCTATTAGTTTGCTTGCTAGAATTAACGAAGATAGAGAATATAGCGCTATATTCGTTATCTTTGTTAATTCTATATAGCCAACCAATAGGAAAGTTGCCTTTATAACCCCTTCAAAGTTCAATTCACAATACACGAATAATTAAATCACATATTATTCTCGATAAATAGAATAATGCCGAATATTTGATTTTGATGACTATATGACAAATATTCAATCGAATATTCGCGAAATATCCAATCGTATATGGCACCTCCGCTCATCACTACCTGCCACCCCACATTGATCTGCGGGCCTACTGAGTAGCCAAACAATATTTATGACCGCAACTAGCAGAGTTTACCCTGGAAAAGTTTTCCTGCCCGGCCAGTAGTATGGCATCAGTGTGGGTGTTTAGTGCGGCGGGGGCCATAGTTACCCTAAGAAGAATTTTCCTGTCCACCCAAAATGTGAAGAGACTGACCTTTGTCAAGATGAATCAGGCGTGGATCAGCCAGGATTTGCAACTACCAATTCCTGATGCATCAGACTAGATCATCCATGGTGCCACATCAACACTTTGATGCAAGAGACCGGTTTCTTCTGACTTCCTGCCTCAGCTACTACTTTGATGCTGCAACCCACCTGATGCAGCACATCTGATGCCAAGTGCTCCCTATTTCACCCACCTTCATCAGCGGGTACTGGTATTGCCACCCACTCTGTTACCGGGTCACTTTGTGGTCTCCTGATGCAGCTGTTGCTGCCATATACAAACTATGTCACCTTGTCACTCTGTAGCACCCTCCTGATGCTGCTGCTACTGCCATCTCCACATTATGTCACATAGCCACTCTGCGGTCTCCTCCTGCTGCTGCCATATCCACACTATGTCACCTTGCCATTCTGTGGTATCCTGCTGCTGCCGCCATCTCCACATCATAACACCTGGCCATTCTGTGGTCTCCTCATGCTGCTGCCATATCCACACTATGTCACCTTGTCACTCTGTGGCCTTCTGATGCTACCACCACCTCCAAACTATGTCACCTTGCCATTCTGTGGTCTCCTCTAGTGATTAGCAGCAGAGGCAATATTCCAATTTGCGATATTTTGCAAATATTTGGTATAGTATTTGTCATATATTCGCAAATTCATAAATTCGCAGTTATTTTCTTGATTGGGCCTCAAGGACTGGGCAGCAGCACCCAGGAAAAGAGCCAAGATTTAACACCAAACAAAGCTAAAGTACCACTGACTCCAGCCTGGAAGCCACAGGTAATATAAACCCAGTGGTCACACCCAGGACACACCTAAATCCGCACTACCTAGAACTTAACCTCTCTGGCACCAGGCAGGGAAGGCCCGAGGAGAAAGGAGGAGGCACCTACATGCTGCAACCACAACATGTTGCTGCTGGCAACCGCGTTACGGCGCTAACCAAAGGCCGTGACATTCATTGTGCCACTCTTTGGCCTTCTCATACTGCTTCCACCTCCAGACCCTGTCATTGGGCTACTCTGCGGTCTCCTCATTCTGCTTTCACATCACCACTATGTCATACAGTAGGTTATCATGCTGTTCCCACCCTCCCCACTTCATGACAGGTCCACCATTTTGGCTTTCGGTCTGGCTGAAGGAAAAACGAGACGCACAAAGCATCCTGTCTGTGTAGCAGCTTTAAGGCCTGTATAATCCTATCAGAATTGGCTTATGATTTAGCCAAAAGCAGGAGGGGGTAGAAAACACAGAAGACATGCAAATATTTCATTCACGTGTCATCTCTGTTTTAGATCTTCTCTGGTTTTTTTTTGTTTTGTTTTTTGCATTTAGCAATACTGATGGATTATTGAGCAAATGCTGTCCGAATGAAGGTGTATGCTCCACAGACAGGATCCGTTTTTTCTGGGTAACAGAGAATGAGGAAAATTCATCAGTGACGTCAACACAAACTTACTGCTGACACCCTCAACACTCTGTCGGGTGGGGGGGGGGGGCCCCTCTACTTGTAGAAGCGTGTTAATAAAACAGGTTCTGCAGTCATCTATGTGGAATCAGCTGACCAGGGTGTAAAAGGAGAGCGCTTCTTCTTGACTGTAACTCTACCTGTAAGGCTGAATTGATACTTGAGTTATTTGGTCAGTTTTGTCCCCGTGACTGCCCAAATAAGTGAAGTATGCAGTAATTCTAAGAGTGACGCCTGTTATCTGCCTGTTATCTGCATGTCATACAGACTCACTACCACAGCAGACTCCCTATGTGTGTCACTGCAAGGCACATATAAGGGCTCTCAGCAGCCAGGAAATAGCTGTTTCTTAAAGTAATTTGCCGAGAATATATTCGGATCGAATATTATTTTTTCCGAAAAATTCGGCGAATCGAATTTTTGAAAAATTTGCTCATCTCTACTGAGAACATCATCAATAATTAAATGGGGTTGTCTTAAATAACGAAAAATCTCAGACGGGCCCCAAAATATTCGAAAATAATAATAATAATATTTTCGAATAATAATAATAATAATAATAATAATAATAATAATAATAATAATAACCTGTTTCTCTCTCTAATGCTGTTCTCTGGTACATCGGTCCGGTTCTCCTGCCACTAAATGTTTATAAACTGCAACAGTGAGGTGCAGATATACGGTTTATGTCCACTGCAGTTAGTCACTGTCCTCATTGGTCTACCTATTGAGGACAGTGACTAGCTGCAGCGGTGATGTGTGGTACGCCTGCACATTACTGTGCATGTCAACATCACTGTGATGTGCACATGTAAAGCTTGTGACCATGGAGGTAGGCTGCCGAGGACAATGATGACAACAAGAAGCAGCAGAACTACAATGACGTAATGATGTAAAGAACAGCGCTGGAGAAAAGGGTGATTATGCAATGTTTTTTTTTGTTTTGGACTAAGGCTCCTCAACCCACAGTTCTCCATCTCTGCATGACAGCAACTCCCATCATGCTCTGACAGACTGCAGCTATTGTGGCATGATGGGAGTTGTAGATATGACAGAGCTGCAGAGCCTTAGATTGGAGTCCACAATTTTAGACTATTCAGCGGCTTGTCAGAGATATTTAATTATCTTGGATAATCATTTTGGCAAACGCTATATATTGCATTGTTTTACTCATTTAAACCGATTAAAACACATTTTTTTTGTTTTTAAATAAAAGGGGTACTCCCGGATAAGAAAAAAAAAAATTATATTTCACCCCCTCCCCCAAGACACAGCTGCACATCTGTCCATGGGCTTTATCTGGCATTGCAGTTATTTGGCTGAAACCCAGCATTTATGCCTAAAATCGTCCAGGTCACCGCCGGACCTCATTGCAGTCAATGGGTATCTGGTGGTGAAGTAGAAGATCCAGCAATGCCAGATCCTGTGAAATCCAGCAGGCGGCGATGTGCAGAACAGCCAGAAAGGTGAACAAGGCCTTATTCATTAGAATTGGGATCAGCTGCAAGAACAGAAACATGGACAACAGTTGATGCTGTTTCATAGCACTATTATCACATATGTAAAGATTTTATGTGCATGATGATTTTCAGTTGTTGCAGTGAGTTTCACCCACATAACACACGGGTTTCTAGTGGTGTTTTAAAAGTGCATTTTGCACCTGCAAATGTTGCCAGCTCCAGCTGTTATCCAAAAGTCTATAGTAAATATTAAATGCAGGACACAAGTTTTTTTTTCTTCTTAACTACTGACATTTTTAACTAGGTGGCTTTTTGGAGTCTGATGTTTTTTTTCAATAAACCCGTCATTTAAAGTTTGTTACTTTTTTTTCCTGGCATTTTAACATCTCATTATAGAGGAAAGTGGTTCATTTAGATATTCAGAAAAAATGCCTCTAAAAAAGTCATAAAAACCTTATGAAGTATGGAAAATACAGTAAATTATTTCTAGGATGTTTTTTTAATGGTTAAAATAAAAGCCAGATCAAATTAGCATATGTAGGATCCCTTAGAACTTTTTTCTAACTCATTTGAAGTTGAGGAATGACTTAGTGAGAAAATGCATGTTCTGTCCTAAAGGGGGTATGGCTTAATATGCGGCACACATTTTCCACGGCTGTGCCATTTGGTGCACGGCTGTGGCATAAAGTAAGCCAACTAATAATGGTGTGAGGTTTGATATAGTTTAAAAGAATGGAAAAAAGACATATGTCCATCGAGTTCAGCCTGTTTTGCCTGGGCTACACTGCAAGTTTTTTTTAGCGTGACTGGTTGATTTTAACTATTAAATCATAACTGCAGTCCACAAGATTGCATTCCACTGAATACTGCAACTGTCTTCAGTAGTTAAAATCAATTAGTTGCGCTACAAAAAGTTGCAGTGTAGCCCTAGCCCAGTGATTGCTAACCCCTGGCATTACAGCTGTGGTGAAACTACAATTCCTAGTATGCACCATTCATTTCTATGGAGTTCTGAGAATGGCCAAGCCAGAGTACATGGTTGTAGTTTTACCAAAGCTGGAGTGCTGGAGGTTAGCCATCATAGCTAGACAGTCTAAGGCCGCTTGCAGACGAGCATGTGCGGATTAGGTCTGGATGCCTTCAGTGAAAACTGTGCGATTTCGCAAGCAAGAACATTCAGTTTTGTTTGCGATCGCATTCAGTTCAGTTTTTATCAAGCGGGTGCAATGTGATTTAATGTGTTTTGCACACGCGTGATAAAAAACGGAATGTTTACAAACATCTCTCAGCAATCATCCGTGAAGCAAGTGCGGATGTGATTTTCACGCAGCCCCATTCACTTCTATGGGACCAGTGTTGTGTGAAAATCGCAGAATTATAGAACATGCTGCGATTTTCACGAAAAGCAAAAGTGATGCGTGAAAAACATCATGTGTACAACCCCATTTAAATGAATGGGTCCGGATTCCGCGCAGGCGCAATGCGTTCGCATCACGCATTGCACCCACGCGGAATACTCGCACGTGTGAAAGGGGCCTAAAGCTGCGACATATTTATCATCCAGCAGCAGACATTGTGATAAATCTGGCACATCTTAGACTTATTACTCCAGAACTAATTATTACTCCAGAACTTAGAAAATCACTAGAAACTCCAATATCTGAAAAAGAAGTAGAATTATCAATCAGATCCTTAAAACAAGGGAAATCACCTGGTCCAGACGCATTTTCATCCGAATACTATAAGATATTTAACGACATCTTAATCCCACATATAACCAAAACATTTAACAAGGCAATGGAACAAGGAGAATTTCCTTAAGAAATGCTATCAGCCAACATAATACTCCCTAAACCAGGAAAAGATCCCACCAATCCAGGAAACTTCCGCCCAATTTCCCTGCTAAACGCGGATGTTAAATTATATGCAAAATTCCTAGCATATAGGCTGAAAGATTTGATCCCATCTCTAGTCAACTTAGATCAGGTAGGTTTCACAAAAAAGAGACAACCATACGATGGCACTAGAAAAATCACTGATCTGGCATTCTGGGCAAAAACCAGAAGAATGCCTTCTCTGCTTCTTTCCCTGGATGCAGAGAAGGCGTTCAACAGGATCCAATGGGACTATGTCAAATTGACCCTTTCTCAATACAATTTTCCAGATTCAATGATCATATCGATCTTTGCACTATACAAAAACCCGTCGGCAAGAGTTCAGTGCAATGGTATATACTCAGATACCTTCCTCATTATTAACGGAACAAGACAAGGGTGTCCTCTATCCCCAACCATTTTCATTCTAGGAATTGAACTCCTGATAGCACACATAAGACTAGACCCCAACATTAAAGGCATTAAAACAACTAATAAATCATATAAAATCACATTATTCGCAGACAATATGATATTAACCCTAACTGATCCTCTTGGATCTATTAGAGAAACCCAAAGAGAACTAGACAGTTTTGGGAAAATCTCCTATCACAAAATAAACCAGAACAAATCACATAGACTAGGGATCCATATTAAAGAAGAAATCAGATCCAAGATTGAAAAATAATTTAATTATATATGGAATCACAAAACGATTACTTTTCTAGGGACTGAAATTGCTCCAGATTGAAATCTCTTACTAAAAGAGAACTTCCACACACTATTGAAAAGCCTTAAAAAAGATCTGGACATGATACTATTAAAAGAGTGGAGTTGGTTTGGAAGACTAACCCTATATAAAATGCTCATCCTACCTAAATTACTCTACAAACTTAGAACAATACCCATCACCATACCAAAATACATCCTGAAAAAATTCCAAACACAAGCCAACAACTTCATATGGAACAAACTAAGACCTAGAATCTCAATGGAAGTAATTACAAAAAAAGAACAATTTGGCGGAATATCCCTTCCTAACATAGAAGCTTACCATAACACTAATCACTGGACTGGTTAAGACACATAAAAGAACCAAAATCTTGGGTGGAAATAGAATCTGAGATAACACGGATCAAAAACTGGACGCATCTCATATTAAACGCCAACAAAATTCCTGAACTGTCAAGGAAAACCTAACCCACTGTGAGAGGTACCATAGAAGCATGGAATACAAAAATATCAAAATATAAAATAAACATTAAACATAACAAAACATCCTCTGGAAATAGCATCATTAAAACACATCATTACACTTAAAAACATAGAAAATCGGACATCTAAAGGATTAGTCCATCTAAGACAGATGGTTGAGAGTAAAATTCAAAACCTATGACTCCCTTAAAGAAAAATATAATTTAACAGAAGAGAACAGTTGCATGCACAAAGTTATAAAAAGCATTTGGGAAAAATACCCCTCAACAGAAATTGAGATTCCAGAGCAACTATCAGACCTCCTAAACCACTCTAGGCAAAACAACTTCAAAAAGATATATGACAATTGCAAGGATGACGTAATACAAGAAAACACAACATATCACAAGAAATGGGAAATAGACCTTAATAGAGCTATAACACTGAACAATTGGAACAAAGCGACACAACTATTCAAAAAAGCTACTATTTGCACGAATCACAGAGAGCAATTCTTCAAAATGCACAGTAGATGGTATTACACTCCAGTTAAGCTCCACCAATTCTATAATACTTGCTCAGACAATTGCTGGAGAAAATGCAACCAAAAAGGCATCCTATTACACACCTTTTGGACATGTCCAAAACTTAGCAAACTGAAAAAAGATCTGGCGACATTAATTAACATGATAATGGGGAAACTCACCAAAATAAACCCTGAGTTGGTGTTGCTTAACCTGGAAATGGAATCTATAGACTCAAGGTTACAATATCCTCTCACACATATTTGTATAGCATATAGGATATTGACAGCAAGGAATTGGAAGTCAGCAATCATTCCTAAGATCGGAAATGTAATAGAGATGGTATCAAGGAACTACATAAATGAAAAAATGTATGGGTTATGCTTAGGTAAATATGACTTGATCAAACAAAAGTGGGAGACTTGGTTAAAACATTACCCGGAAAAATGAAAGGTGGCGAAGTAGTGACAAGAACTGATCAACCTAAAGATGTTATTTTACTAATGTTTATATACAGTTAAAATTAAAGGTTACATTCAATTTGTAATAGTTACTAGTGTTGAGCGCGAATATTCGAAAAGCGAATTTTTTTAGCGAATATCGGCACTTCGCTAATTCGCGAATATTTCGAATATAGCGCTATAAATTCGCTATTTCGAATATTCGTTTTTTTTTTTTTTTTGTTTTAGTTATATTTTTTTCTTTCCCACTTCCCAAAAGTAGTTCTTACCTGTCATGAGGATTCCTGGCTTCCTGGCTGCTCCAGTCAGTGCCCGTTGCCGCTTCTGCCGACTTCCGTGCTCATGGAGCGTCCCCTTCCATGGGAAAATCTCTATATACTAAAATGTACTGTCGGATTTGAGGAATTACGTTGAAATCGCAATGCGATTAATTCAAGTTATATTAATCGCATTGCGATTACAACTTAGCACTGCTATCTTACATAGGCTAGAATTAACGAATATGGAATATATAGCTATGCACTAGCAGTGCTAAGTTGAAATCGCAATGCGAATACTTTAAGTTAAATTAATCGCATTGCGATTTCAACTTAGCACTGCTGCTATATTCCATATTCGTTAACTTCGTTAATTCTAGCAAGCTGACCCATTATAAACCCAGCTCTAAGTTGAAATCGCAATGCGATTAATATAACTTGAATTAATCGCATTGCGATTTCAACGTAATTCCTCAAATCCGACAGTACATTTTAGTATATGGAGACGTTCCCATGGTGATGGGGACGCTCCATGAGCACAGAAGTTATGGTTGACTTGGTAGAATTAGCGAGGATGACGAATATGACGAATGTATTCGTCATATTCCTCAAAACGAAGATAATGAAGTATTCTACATCTTCGTTTTAGCTACCTATTCGTCAACCTCGCTAATTCTAGCAATCAAATAGGAAGGTTGACTATAGAGACAGCTGTGTTAAATTCGCTATGCGATTTTTTTTTTTTTTTTAATACAATAATTATATTACTTGATATGATAATATTATTATAAGTATTCTATTTATTAAAAAAAAAAAATCGCATAGCGAATTTAACACAGCTGTCTCTATAGTCAACCTTCCTATTTGATTGCTAGAATTAGTGAGGTTGACGAATAGGTTGCTAAAACGAAGATGTAGAATACTTCGTTATCTTCGTTTTGAGGAATATGACGAATACATTCGTCATATTCGTCATCCTCGCTAATTCTAGATATGAAACCAATAGGAAAGTAGCCTTAAGTACAAATCGCAATATGCGATTATTTAAATCGCATTTTAATCGCGATAACTAGAAAAAATGACGAATATTCGATTTCGACGAATATGAAACGAATATTCATTCGAATATTCGCGAATTTCGTCGAAATCGAATATGGCACCTGCCGCTCATCACTAATAGTTACATTCAGTCGGGACATGTGGCTGATATTCTTATGGAAAACATAAGATCACTGTTATTCTTCTCTTTAGAGACATAAGTTACAAAAGACAAAATAGTTTAAATATCAGAATGTTAAAATGTTAGATAGCCTAACTATACCTTACCTTCTCTTACAAATAAAATGTATCGACAGGACATGTCAGAAGAATGTACCATAAATGTGAATATTATCAAAATTCTACAAACAATATTCTGTATAAAAGAATTCACATGTAATTCATGCCATTTATGTCAAAACTGGACTTTTATTTGTGACGTTTCAATAAAAATCACTTTAACAGGAATCTGGCACACATGGCTGAATTCATGTTAGGCTGCCTTTCCTGTGACCTGTGTGTTACACGCATGTTACACAACATGGATTACTATTCAGTTCAGAAAGCCAAACAATCATAGATCTTGCTGCACAAGTGGACGCAATTCCTGGTCTAAAGGAGGAAGTAGACCCTTCCCATGCACCTTTAAGAAAAGCTTCCACTTTCTCATCTAAGGGATCTTTTAAGACCCCTTGTCCTCAAAGGGTAAAGCTACTTTCCTAGACACTTTAGATATCATGACATCTATTTGAGGAGCTTTATTCCATGTTGCGCAAGCATCCTCCTCAAACGGATACTTCCTTTTTAGATTTTTTGAAATAAATACTTTTATTTGGTCTTTTCCATTCTCCTTTTATCAAAGATGTAATATTTTTTTATGAATTGGGAAGGTTCTATGTTTTCGGGATTCCAAACCTCTGAACATAATATCCTGCATAGATCTAGGTTCCTTAGCTTCTTCAATCTTATCGCTTTTAATAGTCTATCTATTTCTTCAGCAGGAAAACACAGCCTTCCCCCTCCTATATCTTCATCAGAAGAGGAACACGAGGAAATATCAGACAATCTTACATATACATTCTAACAGTCTAAGGCTATATGCACACGACAGTTGTTTTTTGCTGTCCGCAAATCGGGATCAGCAAAAAAAACTGGTCCATCAGTTTTTTTTGGAGGATTCCTTTGTTTTCACAGATCCCCTGTAATAAATGCCTATCCTCGTCCGCAAATGAGAAAAAAGTAGGACATGCACTACTTTTTTTGCTGAAGGGAAACACGGACAACGGACGCGGAACACACACTGATGAACGGTCAGCATTTTTTTGCTGACCCATTGAAATGAATGGGTTCCTGTCCTATCCGCAAAAAAAACTGAAACGGAAGCCGAGAAAAACAACTGTCGTGTGCATGTAGCCTAAATCGGAGAAGCCAGGAACTCTGGTGACCCTTTTTTTTTAACACTTAATCATAGAAGATTTTTTGTCGGCTAATGAAGCATTGACTTCCGATCTCACTAATGTCTGCAAACACTTGTAAAAGGAGGGCGACTCTTTAGCCACAGTCTTATCAATATAAGACTGACATAGTCTTTTGTCCCAATCACTGGGAAATGCTGCTTTACATAAGGCACACTCCATATTCTTTCTTTTAGATACCACCTTTTTTGGTTTAACCTATAATATTAATGACAAAAAAATGCAATTTGATGGAGGCATTCCTGGGAAACCCTTGCTGTGTGTGGGCGAGCATTATCTTGCTGAAAATTGCTACAAGAGTCAATGCATGACTGCAGAATGTCCTGCTCATATCACAGAGCTGTTAGTGTGCCTCGTATCACTACTAGGGCTGACCAACTGTTGTATGCGATGGCTCACCAGCAGTTGGGGAAATGTGTTACTCCACAGCAAAGACAGGACTAAAACTCTCACCACCGGTCTACATACTTGAACCCAACCATTGTTAAGTCCCAAACAGAACTTGGAATTTTTTGCTAAAGATGATACAGTTCCAGTCATCATCATTTCAGCTTTCTCATTCATGTCTCCACTGCAAATGAAGGTGACGGTGACTGTCTGTCAATGACAGGAAATGTAATGGGTGCTGTGAGATCAAATTTCCTTTTGCTAAGTGCCAAGAAATGGTCTGGGCATAGAAAAAGGATGTGTAATGAAGGTGCCACCTGTGTCTGGATGGTGGACAATGATACTGTGGGAGCTGCTTGTGCTTGTCTGCAGATCAAATGATCCTCTCTACTGGTGGTCTGTCTGGGCCATTTAGAGCCTGTTTGTCATGTGTGTGCTCACACATAACCACTGCTCACAACTAGGTCAGAAAGTCCTGAGTATTTCCGATCAGTGCTGCTCAGCCAGTTGCAGGCAGCGTGGGCGGTACGGCAGGCGCGATCGCAATAGCGATCCCCCGCCCGCCTCCTCTGTAATGTTTGCCTGGTGGCTAGTGATTTTAGCAGACTGTCAGCACATTGCCGACACTCTGCTAAAAATTGCTGACATCTGTGCTGCAGATGTCAGCAGTTTTAACCCCTTCCACGCCACGTATGGACCGCTGTATGGAAGAGGTTAACAGGGAGGGAGCTCCCTTCTTCTCCTATCGGGGGGCTGTTGTGCCTTTGCAGCCCCCCGACAGGATGGGATCACATAGGGAGGGAGACCCCCTTCATCACTTGCTGCTCAGTTCTGTCAGCGGGTGATGGTTACCATGGCAGCAGGATGCTTTCAGAGGAGTCCTGCTTGCCATGGTGCTTGCTAAAGACAAAAGTCTGATTAGCCTATGTAAAGTAAAAAAATACAGTACAGTACACTATATGGTGAACTGTACTGTATTAGATAGACACCAGATCCACTGAATCTACAAGAACCAAGTAGTCTGGGTAAAAAAATAAAAAAAATAAAAAAAACATATCACTGAATAAAAATTTAAAAAATAAAATACACTACTCATATTATGTATCGTCGCGTCCATAAAAACCTGATCTATATAAATATCACATGACCTAACCCCTCAAGTAAATACCGTAAAAAAAAAAAAATTTTAAATGGTGTAAATAAAGCCATTTTTTGTCACCTTACATCACAAAAAGTGTAATACGAAGCGATCAAAAAGTCATATGCACCCCAAAATAGTGCAAATCAAACCATCATCTCATCCCACAAAAGTCATACCCTAACCAAGATAATCGCCCAAAAACTGAAAAAACTATGGCTCTCAGACTATGGAGACACTAAAACATGACTTTTTTTGTTTCAAAAATGTAATCATTGTGTAAAACTTACATAAATAAAAAAAATTATGCATATTGGGTATCGCCGTGTCTGTAATAACCTGCTCTATAAAAATATCACATGACCTAACCTGTCAAATGAATGTTGTAAATAACAAAAAATAAAAACAATGCCAAAACAACTATTTCTTGTTACCTTGACACACAAAAAGTGTAATATAGAGCAACCAAAAATCATATGTACCCTAAAATAGTACTAACTAAACTGCAACCCTTTCCCGTAGTTTCTAAAATGGGGTCACTTTTTTGGAGTTTCTACTCTAGGGGTGTATCAGGGGGGCTTCAAATTGGACATGGTGTCAAAAAACTAGTCCAGCAAAACCTGCCTTACAAAAACCGTATGGCATTCCTTTTCTTTCTGCCCCCTGCCGTGTGCCTGTACAGCAGTTTACGATCACATATGGGGTGTTTCTGTAAAATACAGAATCGGAGCAATAAATATTGAGTTTTGTTGGGCTGTCAACCCTTGCTTTGTAACTGGAAAAAATTATGAAAATGGAAAATCTGCCAAAAAAGTGAAATTTTGAAATTCTCTCTCTATTTTCCATTAATTCTTGTGGGACACCTAACGGGTTAAGAAAGTTTGTAAAATCAGTTTTGAATACCTTGAGGGGTGTAGTTTCTAAAATGGGGTCATTTTTGGATGGTTTCTATTATGTAAGCCTCACAAAGTGACTTCAGACCTGAACTGGTCTGAAAATTTTCAAGATTTGCTTCTAAAAGTCTAAGCCTTGTAACATCCCCAAATAATAAAATATCATTCCCAAAATGATCTAGACATGAAGTAGACATATGGGAAATGTAAAGTAATAACATTTTTTGGAGGTATTACTATGTATTATAGAAATAAAGAAATTGAAACTTGGAAAATTACGAATTTTTCCAAATTGTTGGTAAATTTGGTATTTTTTTTATAAATAAAAATGATCTTTTTTGACTCCATTTTACCAGAGTCATGAAGTACAATATGTGCCGAAAAAACAGTCTCAGAATGGCCTGCATAAGAAAAAGCGTTTAAAAGTTATCACCACATATTTGCATAATCAGCATCAGTCAGTTAGGGGGTGAAGAAGAAAAAAACTTTTTCCCTTTTCTGAAATCTATTAAAAAAGGTCTAAAAATTCAGTACCTAAGGGGATTTTGCATTTTGAAAAAAAAAATGCCATGAACTTAAAAACTGCATCATAATTAAGAAAAATACCACACAAATGTGCTTAAAGGGGTTATCCCACAAAAGGTATTACTATGCAATGACTATGGCATTTCAAATAAAATATAATTGCAATGTACATGCAATAAAAGTATTTCAGTTTTTGTACATTACATTTTTCCTTTTTAGTAGCGCCCCCTGCTGTTTATCCTTCTGACCCACCTTTGCATTCAGAAGGTTCCTCCTCTCAGTGTTGGTGTGCTTATCTCGGTGATGCAGGCCAGAGGCCTGTTTCACAGAGTCATAGTTTGCATCAGTATTTGATCAGTATTTGTAAGCCAAAACCAGAAGTGCAACCTACAGAGAAAAGGAATATTATAAATACCTGTGCATCTTCTGTGTTTTGTAACCACTCCTAGTTTTGGCTTACAAATACTGATGCACAAATGCTGACCAAATACGGACATGTGAAAGAGGCCAGACACTTTTTATTCACTTGACCCATTTTTAAATTTATATAGATATACAGCTATATTTTTCTCTAAATAGTGTAGAACAAAATTGTCGGGGACATTACATGCTGGGAGATGCACGTGCTTTATTATCCCCTGTGAGTTACCATCTGCCACACTAATGGTAGTTTTTACCACTAGTGTGAACGCAGCCTTAGGGCTTGTTTACACGACCGTGCCATGTTTTGCGAATCCTTTATAGAAATGCCTGTTCTTGTCCGCAAACTGGAGCAGCACACATAGAAGTGAATGGGTCCGCACCCGAGATGCTTTTTTTGCGGACCAAAACCACGGTCGTTTGAACGAGCCCTCAGGACTTATACACATGGCTGCAATACACGGGCAGCGGCCATGTGCACCTAGCACCACGGATGCGAACCCATTTACTTGAATGCGTTTGCAATCCAGGAGATGCGGTGTGGTGCGGAGTCACAGATCGGAAGCCCACAGAAGCACTATGAAGTGCTTCCGTGGGTTTTCTGTCCGTGCCTCTGCACCGCAAAAAAGTAGTGCGCAAATAGTGCGCACACTTGGATGTGGATCGCGGACCTAGCCGACACAGGTTCATGTGCATGAGGCCTTGGTATGATTGTCCTTTAGATCTTTCTTTCTTTAGAACTTTCTGAAAGTTCTGAATACACAGAATCATTTCTTAATCAGAGGAAAAATGACATGTTCTTAATGAGTCATCTCATACTGTGACATGTATCACAAAGGATGGAATAAAAAAACAAAAAAGAGACAGAGAGGGACACAAAGCATAATGATCATTCCATTGGCATTGTGACTTACAGTAACTTTGTTCTTTTGGAAGGAGGTCCTTTGCAAGTCTCAATTATTGTACATGACAGGCTCAAATATGTACTACTGTGGAGAAGGTTAAAGTATGAATACAAAACTATGAATGCATTATTTAAGTTTAAGGTGCTTTTTTACACTGATATTTTTTTAACTATTGTAACGTATGTATGAATTTGTTAAATTAACATTAACCACTAGTTTGTGCAGCCACATCACTACGAGATTCATTTTCCTGATAATATGCTGTACAAGCAATGCATAATGATTAGTGTTGAGCACAAATATTCGCATTGCAAATTTTTATCGTGAATATCGGCACTTCGAGAATTCGCAAATATTTAGAATAGAGTGATATATATTCGTATAAACGAATATTCGTCAATTTTTTTTTTCATCTGAACCCATTACCTGCCTGCTTCTTGCTTGTGGACCAATGTGAGAAGGCTGCAATATTGTAGTCTGTAGTGAATTAGAATATTCTTAATTATTTAATCTTATGTGAAAAATCGGCAATGCAATATGCGCGTTAATCGAGTAAGGGCGGGTTATAGGCAACTTTCCTCTTGGGTTGGCTTGCTATAATTTGCGAATATGTAGAATATAGTGTGATATATATTTTGTAAAAACTAGGGGGGGGATATAAAGAGGTTAAGCGGCTCCCTGCTACCAGGGATATGGATGTGGTGCTCAATCCAGATGGAGCTTACCCCAGTGCTCCAGAAAGCGTTTAGAATAAAAATATTATAATAAAGGACGGCACTCACATTTTATTAACTGTATGGGGTTTATTTAATATTGTGTAATAAAAATGTATATTTATATTTAATACAATTGGTTAAAATTAATTGTTTTTGGCAAAAAAAAATATTTGTTAGGGATATTAGTTTAATTCGGTAGGGGTTGTTAATTCTCGGTTATCAAAGATAGCCATATAAAAAAAATATAATAATGTATAGGTAGTTAAAGTTCATACAAAATCATAGAAAGGTCTCTGATTGGGCATAAAGATGTGTTTTTATGGGTAAGTCCGATGGTTATGGAAGCCCAGAATTTAGTCCTTCTGTAAGGGCAAGAAGTAGAAGTAGTGTTGTACCTTTTTGGTATATGTTACATTACCGCTTTCTTGCTGCTTGTGGCGACGTGTCCGCTTCCGGCAAGCTGATCGCTATGGGTCCGGCTTTCGGCATCGTCTGCTGTGCGCGCGCTCACTGCTCCACGTGTCTGGAGTGGCGCGGTGTGAAAGCTGCAGCTTACGTAAGAGGGTCGCGCCACTTCCGGTCTTTGGTCACTTGCGGGAATCGAAGTTAGCGTTCCTCGTGTTTCTCTATTGGCGTCTTGGCGCCATATGAACTTTTAAAATTCTAATAGTGGTATAAGATTCTTTGTGAGGTTATTATTAAAAAAACAGCTAGCTGTAGATCCTGTTATCGCTACTCAACACCCATACGCATTTCAGAGCGATTGTTCATTGGTTCCTTATATTTTATTTCCTTAATTAGTGGGGATGAATTTCATTAAGTCGTCGGGTATAGTCTAAAATAAGGACTAGATTAGATCATAGATGTTAGGTTCTTTATTGGACATAAGAGCGATATCATTGCTATTGTCTTATAGACCATTCTTGTTCGATAAAATTTTGAAGAGCATCGGTATATTAGAGTCAGTGTATTAGATTTGATATATTGGAACCGATGTCTGTTTATGCGAGTTTGGCGGGCATATAGTAAATGGGTGAATGGTGGAGATCGAAGATGGAGGATCGCCATAGGTAACTTCTTTGGAGATAGTCATATGTAAAGGAGTGGGCATGAGGCCTCTCAGGGAGAGGTGGTCGAGGTGCTGATAGACAGCCGGACATTCGACTCCGTGTCCCCAAGAGGTGCCACGCCCTGTTGCATCAGTGTAGAATGATCACAAGAAACCGAATATTTCCATTTCGGCGTTTAATCCTGTTGGTATCATAGTTTCAAATTTAAAAAAAATTCTGGATTCTATACGTGACATATTTGCTATGTGGTCTCCCCCCTTCTCCAGTGTCTTTTCACTCTTTCTAGGGCTGAAAAAATGAGAGATGTAGGGTCACTGTTGTGATGTTCCTTAAAGTGCTTAGAGACTGTGTGTAGATCATATCCTTTGACAACATTTGATATATGTTCCGCAATTCGTTTTTTTAGAGGTCTTTTTGTACGGCCGATATTTTGTTTATTGCAGTGGCATTGTAACAGATATATGACGTTGGTTGAATTGCAGGATAAATGTTCACAAATTTGGTGAGTCAAATTATTAGATGTGGAGATGACAGTAGTAGTTTTTCTAGTAAATTTTGTCGTCTTACAATTCTTGCATACTCCACACCTAAAAAAAACTTTTAGTGTTAACCAGTTTGGTTTTGTCTTGTATGGTTTTCTCTGAACTGTTGCAGCTATTTGTAGGCCTAGGCTGGGAGCTTTTGTATATGTAATGGCTGGTTTTGTTGGTAATGTATTCCCAATTAATTTGACCTTTAGTAGGTAGTGCAAGTGTTTGTGTATAATTTGTTCTGCTCTTTTATAATGCGTGTTAAAGGGTAATATTAGTCTTATTTTATCGTCCTCTGTTGTTCTAGTTTTATCTTCTGATGTGGAAAAGAATGTTTTTCATTCCATCTGTAGGACTTTCTGTAAGGATTTGTCTACTACGTCCACTGGATAGTTTTTTGCAATAAATTGTCCCCTCAACATTTCTGCCTCTCCCTCAAATTTTTCATTTTCCGGGCAGTTTCTTTTTAATCTTCTAAATTGGCTACCGGAACGTTGGTGAGCCACCTTGGTAGGTGTCAACTGGAGTGTAGGATGTAGTTATTTTTCATTACGGGTTTCTGGTATCTACTGCAAATTAGTTTCAAATGTGAAATTACTATTGTTAGGTGTCACGACCGCTATACCAGCAGCGGTCGTGTCGCACCAGACGGAGGGGAAGGGGGACCCTTATCTACGGATGGGAAATAGAACGGCCACCCCTAACAAACCCTAAGCTGGCACCTGTCTGCCCTGATACCCTAGACGGGGTGTGAACCCGTGCGGCGAGCAGGATGCCTAAACCCTGAGTCACCCTTAGAAGACTAGACTGGGGAAAGGCAGATGGGAGCATTAGTCACCATTACTCATGTCTAGGAGAACAACAGGGGAAGACAGCAACAAACAAACAATCTCCAGCAGAGATATACTTATCCAGTCACGAGCAGAGAAGATGATCCCAATAACGACAGTCCACGCCAGACAAGAGCTCCACAGCAATACCGTCAAACGATCTCCTTCAAAGGTCAGAATAGCACTGGAAGTAAGGACTATATCTGGCAATGACTGCAAGTGAAACTGAAACTAATATAGTAGCTGGGAGTGGCAGACAGCACTCACCTGAGAAGAATGCCTACAAACTCCCAGTCAGGACAAAAAGGTTCACAAGGCAAAACCCAGATGACATACCCTGAACCACGGAGCAAACTCACAAGCTATCGCGAGTAGCAAGTCGCTGCGACCTTCTCTTCCCAGACCTATCTGGATCAGTCACAGTCGTGACAGTACCCCCCTTTCTACGAGGGGCCACCGGACCCTCAAGACCAGGCCTCTCCGGGTGGGACCTATGAAAAGCCCGAATGAGTCTGTCCGCCTTTATCTCTGATGCTGGCACCCACATTCTCTCTTCGGAACCATAACCTTTCCAGTGCACCAGGTACTGAAGAGAGCGGCGAACATATCGTGAATCAACAATCTTTTCTACCTGAAACTCAAGACTGCCATCAACAACCACCGGTGGAGGCGGTAGTGGCAATGGTAAAAGAGCAATAGGATGTGGGGAGGGCACTCAATATTTGGGCCAAATAATGTGAAGAGATATTTGTGGAAATATGAAAATAATATTTATTTATCGGCTATTAAAAACAATTAAAAATAAGAGTAAAAAATTAGATATACAAAGTTGTTAGTATCAAATACTGTGCAAATGGTAGCATGTGGGAGGAACCAGCATCATCAATGAAAAAAGATTGCACATTCCGATTTCACTGAGCGCTCAGCCCCTAATCCTTCACCTCCAGCAACACGCGGGACGCCGCGGGTATTTTCTATTATAACACAAAGACCGAGAACCGGACTACACGCAATAATCCATGTGAGGGATATCGCGCGCTAGCCGCCGACCGAGTAGTAGCGTAGCCAGTGCGGCATCCTCTCTTTTGCTCCCATAAACAGCAAGTACTATGTAGTGGATACAATTGTTGTTAATAGTGATATAACCTATCCGGGGAAGATACTTCGGTTATAAGACCACTATTAAGCAGAAGAAAGTCTGCTACACCGGACATTGCTCCCAGAAACAGGGAATAATATGAAGTGGACTGGATATAATTATTCTTTTAACGATATAACCACCCTTTTTAAGCGATTTTTGGCAAAGATACTTTCTTCTATATAAGACAGCTACTAAGAAAAAGAAAGTTTGTCTTAGCAGACACATTACTGCACTAACTACAAGAACCAAAGAAGGTTATCTCACCTCTACGAATACGGACATTTTTTGTATTTTACACCACATTGACATAGAGGAAGACGGACCGTCCTAATCTATAGATATCTGTTGAGATATATATATAATTTATATATATTTCTCAGATACTTGCTGACAATCTACTTGTGAATACACATCTATTCAGATTATAGATACGGCAGACAGCCTGCTATTGCTACCATTAGCACAGTATTTGATACTAACAACTTTGTATATCTAATTTTTTACTCTTATTTTTAATTGTTTTTAATAGCCGATAAATAAATATTATTTTTATATTTCCACAAATATCTCTTCACATTATTTGGCCCAAATATTGAGTGCCCTCCCCACATCCTATTGCTCTTTTACCTATACCTACATTCGGGCGAGGTGTATAGCCCAAGGAGAGTGAGCACCTATTCTGTGTATACTAGGGGGTGAGCCATTGAAAAATTCCTCTTTTTAATCCGTAGGTAGTGGCAATGGTTTAGGAGGTTCTACATATCTCTTAAGCAGAGATCTGTGGAAGACATTATGGATCCTTAGAGTCTGAGGTAGCTCCAGACGAAAAGCCACCGGGTTAATGATCTTAATTACCCTATAAGGACCAATAAATCTCGGACCTAATTTCCATGAGGGAACCTTCAACTTGATATTTCTGGTAGACAACCACACCAAGTCATTCACCCCAAGGTCCGGACCTTCAGAGCGCTTCTTATCAGCCACACGTTTGTATCTACCACCAATTCTCTTCAAACTTTCTTGCACACTCTGCCACACTGATGAAAGTGAAGACGCAAATCGTTCCTCCTCGGGAATCCCAGACGGCCCCCCTCACTAAGCGTACAAAACTGAAGATGGAAACCATACGCACCAAAAAATGGTGACTTATCGGTGGATTCTTGACGACGATTATTAATGGAAAACTTCGGCTAACGGTAAATAAGATGACCATTCCTCCTGATTTTCGGAAACAAAGCATCTCAAATATGTCTCTAGGTTTTGATTGGTACGTTCAGTCTGACCGTTGGACTGTGGATGGAAAGATGAAGAAAACGACAGATGAACCCCTAAACGAGAACAAAAAGCTTTCCAAAATTTAGAAACAAATTGGGTACCACGATCCGAAACAATATCGGAAGGGACCCCGTGAAGCTTCACGATGTGGTCAATAAAAACCTGAGCCAGTGTGTTAGCATTAGGCAATGCGGTCAGAGCAATAAAGTGCACCATTTTACTGAATCTGTCAACAACAACAAGAATAACAGTCTTCCCGCTGATACTGGTAGATCAGTAATGAAATCCATTGATAGGTGCGTCCAAGGCCTGTTGGGGATGGCCAGAGGTAAAAGACGCCCTGCCGGACGAGTATGATCCACCTTAGAATGAGCACAGGTAGGACATGCAGACACAAAATTCAACACCTCCTGGCGCCACTTAGGCCACCAGAACCGACGAGACACTAATTCAGAGGTTGCCTTACTACCTGGGTGTCCTGCCAGTGCGGAGTTATGGTGTTCTTTTAGTATCTCCAGGCGTAAATTTTCTGGCACAAACAGTTTACCCGAGGGCAGGAGGCCGGGCGTCCCCTGAGCTTCCAACACCCTCCCTCTAAACCTGAGTGCAATGCAGAGACCACCACCCCCTTTGCAAAATAGGCTCTGGAACATCATCATCACCCCTCCAGGAAAACTTCGAGACAATGCATCCGCCTTAGTATTTTTGCCCCGGGCGATAGGTTATTGCAAAATTAAGCCTAGTAAAAAATAACGACCACCGAGCCTGTCTAGGGGTGAGACGTTTAGCAGACTCCAGATATACTAAGTTTTTGTGATCAGTAATCACTGTGACGGGATGAACCGCTCCCTCCAAAAAATGACGCCACTCCTCTAAGGCCAACTTAATAGCCAAAAGTTCCCTGTTGCCAATGTCATAGTTCCTTTCTGCAGTAGACAATTTCTTCGAAAATAAAGCACACGGACGCCATTCACCAGGGGACGGGCCTTGAGATAGTACCGCTCCCACCCCCACCTCTGATGCGTCAACCTCTACAATAAAAGGAAGCGAGACATCTGGCTGTACGAGAATAGGAGCCGAGGTGAATCTTTCCTTCAGAGATGTAAAGGCAGTTTTGGCTGCATGTGACCATTTGGAAAAATCGGATCCCTTTCGGGTCATGTCCATCAGTGGTTTGACCACCAAGGAATAGTTCTTTATAAACTTTCTATAAAAATTGGCAAACCCCAGGAAGCGTTGCAATGCCTTCAGGTTCTCAGGCAGATCCCAGTCCATAATTGCCCGGACTTTCTCTGGATCCATGCGGAAACCTGAATCTGACAACACATACCCCAGAAATGGCAGTTCTTTACGGCGAACACACATTTCTCTAATTTGGCAAACAATTTGTTGGCCCTTAATATCTGCAGCACTTGTCTCACATGGATCTTATGTGTATCCAGATCCGGAGAATAGACCAGGATGTCATCAAGATATATCACAACAAATCTCCCGATAAGGTGACTAAAAATATCGTTGACAAAATGTTGGAACACCGCAGGCGCATTAGTAAGACCAAATGGCATGACCAGATTTTCATAATGCCCTTCCGGAGTATTAAAGCCGTCTTCCACTCATCCCCCTCTTTGATGCGAACCAGGTTATAGGCTCCTCTGAGATCCATTTTGGAGAACCATTTAGCACCAGCAACCTGATTAAAGAGGTCGGGAATGAGAGGAAGAGGATAGGAGTCTCGGATAGTTATCCGGTTTAATTCCCGGAAATCCAGGCAAGGACGCAGGCCCCCATCTTTCTTTTTAACAAAAAGAACCCTGCAGCCACGGGTGAAGAAGAGGGTCTGATGTGTCCCTTAGCCAAACTCTCCAAAATATAATCTTTCATAGCCTTCCTCTCCGGGCCAGAAAGATTGTATAACCGGGTTTTAGGTAGTTTTGCCCCAGGTAACAGATTAATTGGGCAATCATATGGACGATGAGGTGGTAACCCCTGACAACCCTTCTCAGAGAACACATCCATAAAATCTGACAGAAAGGAAGGTAGAGATGTTACAGAGAGTGTTGAGCACCTACTACTCAAGCAGTTGTCCTTACAATGTTCACTCCACTCCACAATCTCCCCGACCTGCCAATCCACCACTGGATTGTGAGTCACCAGCCAGGGAAGCCCCAATACCATAGGAGCCAGAAGACCGTCCAGGACATAACAAGAGATATGCTCTTTATGGAGGTCCCCTACCTGCAGATGGATATTATGGATGACCTGAGTTAACTCTCTCTGAGTAAGAGGGGAGGAGTCGATGGCAAAAACAGTAATAGTTCTGCGTACCGGTTCCGGAGTAAAACCCAGAGCCTGAGCAAACCGTGAATCCACCAAGTTGACCCCCGCCCCACTGTCCAAAAAGACGGAACAGATCTCAGTCTTATTGCCCGCCACAACGGTAGCGGACAACAAAAACTGAGACATGCGTATGGAGGAAACGAATACGCCCAGACTGTTATCCTCCGCACAGTCTGGGGACTCTAGTTTTCCGGCGGCTCCTTTGTTTGTGATCTCTTGGGTTCTGAGGGACATACCTTCACAAAATGACCCCTCCCCCCACAACGAAAACAAACCTCTGACCTATGGCGGACCTTAGGAGGATTCACCCGTCTAGTGGCGCCCCCTATTTGCATTGGTTCGACTGGATCACAACAAACCGATCCCTGCCCTATAGAGGCCTCTGTAGAATTTAATAGTCTCTCCCTGAGTCGTCTGTCGATACTTATGGACAGAGACATAGCAGCCAGACAAAAGCTCCACAGCAATACCGTCAAAGGATCTCCTTCAAAGGTCAGAATAGCACTGGAAGTAAGGACTATATCTGGCAATGACTGCAAGTGAAACTGAAACTAATATAGTAACTGGGAGTGGCAGACAGCACTCACCTGAGAAGAATGCCTACAAACTCCCAGTCAGGACAAAAAGGTTCACAAGGCAAAACCCGGATGACATACCCTGAACCACGGAGCAAACTCACAAGCTATCGCGAGTAGCAAGTCGCTGCGACCTTCTCTTCCCAGACCTATCTGGATCAGTCACAGTCGTGACATTAGGTCAAGAAATTCTAATTGTGTTTTTCTGATGTTTGAAGTGAAAGTGATATTTCTATCATTTGTATTAATCTCTGTTAAAAATGTATTCAGGTTTTCTTCAGTGCCCTGTCTATCAGCACCTCGACCCCCTCTCAGTGAGAGGCATCATGCCCATCCCTTTACATATGACTATCTCCAAAGTAGTTATCTATGGCGATCCCCCATCTTCTATCCCCACCATGCACCCATTTACTATATGCCCACCAAACTCACTTAAACAGCCATCGGTTCCAATATATCAAATCTAACACACTCTCAGACTCTAACATACCAATGCTCTTCACAATTTTATTAAACAAGAATGGTCTATGAGACTATGATCTAATCCAGTCCTTATTTTAGACTATACCCAACGACTTAACCTGAAATCCCTCCCCACTAATTAAGGAAATAAAATATAAGGAACCAATGAAAGATCGCTACCCATCCCACTGAAGGAACTGGAGGCTCTGAAACGCGTATGGGCATTAAGTAGCGATAACAGGATAAAGAATCTTATACCACTATTAGAATTTTAAAAGTTCATATGGCGCCAAGACGCCAATAGAGAAACACAAGGAACGCTATCTCCGCACAGCAGATGACGCCAAGAGTCAGACCCATAGCGATCAGTCTGCCGGAAGCGAACACATCGTCACAAGCAGCAAGAAAGGTAACTGTCACGACCACCCTGTTTACACCAGGCTCACGACCAGCCGAGGGTGGACCGAGACAGGGTGGGAGGTACATAATTACCCAAAAAATCAGCCAATCCTGGACCCCCCTTATTTTCTGCTGCCACCACGTTCGTGAGTGAACGACTCTGCACTTGTAGGGGTACGGGTTCAGATCACTCACAGATCAGCCCCGATACCACGCTACTGCTTAACACTAATTAAACCACCAGTTATCGCTATTACTAATCAATTATAACACAGGTAGGTTTCTTCAAGGCGTAAAGTACTTTGTTGCAGTGGGGCTTAGAGCGATAAGAGAGAGACCATTTAAAAGATATGACTATCTTTTACTTTATATAACACGGAATGATACAAACAGTGCATACAAAAATTTACAGAAAAATGAAAACAATAGCAAGACTGGGAAAAGTGTATAAAAATAAAGGGAATAAACAGAGATAATTCCTATCTTGGAGTTTGCCTTCGCAAATCCAGGCACAAACTTACGTTCCAACGAACAGCCTTTCGGCGTGGTGACCACAGGGCAAAGGCCAGTGTTTCCAAGGTGCAGGAATCTTTATAGGGCAACTTCTGGGAGGGGCAGGGGGTTGGCCTGGCCAATCACTGAGCAGTGGAGGCTGTTCAGTGGGCGTTCCTGAGGGAGGGCTTGCCCAGGACCCCATG
Source organism: Bufotes viridis (assembly GCA_033119425.1). Taxonomy (NCBI): domain Eukaryota; kingdom Metazoa; phylum Chordata; class Amphibia; order Anura; family Bufonidae; genus Bufotes; species Bufotes viridis. The sequence goes on along the minus strand of CM065590.1, from coordinate 331,535,288 downwards.
ATGCTGATCAGGCTAGTTTTCTCTATTTTTCCAAAGATGGTCCATAACTTTGCCTGCGCGATAATTACGGAAAATCGGGCGGTGGTGCGGGGTTCCCCATGAATTTATGGACGATTCCATGGGTGACACGCCACCCCTCTGCCTTACAGGAGACCGGTACCCCATTTCTCTGGTGCGGGAGGCCCCAGCTCTGTTATGTCTGGGTTCTATCTGCTCCCCTCGATACAAGATTCATTTTGGGGGGGATCTCATACCGGTATCATACTTCCTGCCCGGGTTATTGCTACATGTATTTTTCCTGGGTGACTAAGAGATTGCCCCCATATGACTCCTTATGCTAATTCCCCTCCCAGCTCTGTGCTTCTGAGGTGTAAAGTGACCAGGCAGCAAGGTAGGGGCAATTAGCATGTGTTTAGCTTGGGTGCCTATCAATGGTCTTTGGAGACCTAAGGTCTGAGGGCTCTCTTTTGAAGCTGCCTGAGGTGTGAGGTGATCTCCACAGGGGGTGATTAGGGTCTGTTGTTTTCAGAGGCCACAGGAACAGCCATATGACTTGACTTGAGACTTGAGATTCATATTTTAAACTGGGAGTTACCTGGATCCTACTCAAACATTTTTATGAATAGGATGGTGGGGGATTGACATTGCATCACAGTAACATATACCAAAAAGGTACAACACTACTTCTACTTCTTGCCCATACAGCAGGACTAAATTCTGGGCTTCCATAACCATTGGACTTACCCATAAAAACACATATTTCTGCCCATGCATTATTATATTTTTTTATATATATTTTTTACAGAATCTATGAACTTTCTATAATGTACTACTTTGAATTATTTTCTTGTCTTGGATTTTTTATTGTTATTAATTTCTTTTTTCCCAAAAATTTTTTATCGCACACTTATTATTTATCAGCTGATTTAACATTGCCAAGCTATCTTTAATAACCGAGAAATAACAACCCCTACTGAATCAAAACTAATATTTTCCCTACTGAACAAAACTAGTGTTGAGCGAACAGTTCGAGCATAGTTCGGGTTCGTACCGAATTTTGGGGTGTCCGGGACGAGGGTGGTTCGTTGTTCGGCGATTACTTCACGCTTTCTGAAGGGCTGCACAGCAGCCAATCAGCTAGCGTTTTACTTCTTGCCCTTAGAGCCCATCATAGCCATGCCTACTAATGGCATGGCTGAGATTGGCCAAGTGTAGCATGTGACCCAGCCTCTATTTAAGCTGGAGTCACGTAGCGCCGCACGTCACACTGCTCTGATTAGTGTAGGGATAGGACGCAGCTTCTGTGAGGGCGAGATTAGGCAGAGAAAAGTCAGCAACAGCACCTAATGAAGTGATCGATCTACAGCTGTGAATGATTGAACTTCTGCTAGTTACTTGCTCACTGGTTTTTAGGCTGCACAGAGCGTTTTTCTGTCACTTATTTTCTGGGGTGATCGGCGGCCATTTTGTGACTTGTGGTGCACCAGAACAAGCTGCCACCAAGTCCATCAATACTAGTTTTTTTTTGCTAGATCCTACATCAGGGGCTTGGCTGTGCTAATTGTCACCCCTAGAAACTCAGGATATCAATTTCTATATTTTATTAAGGGGTTAAATACAATTGCCCAAATACCAATCCCCTAAATCTGGTGTTCCAGCTTTGGCTAGCCAAGTATAATACTGTCTGCTGTCTGGCAAAGGATAGATTATTTTCTGTGGTGAAATTCAATTGCCAAAATAGCAGTACCCTTAATCTGGTGTCCTAGCTGTTTCAGGCCAAGTGATAATCTGTCCGTAAAAGGGTATATTTTGTTCTGGGGTGAAATTCAATTGCCAAAATAGCAATACCCTGAATCGGGTGTTCCAGCTGTTGCAGGCCAAGTGTAAATCTGTCCATAAAAGGATACTTTTCATCCAGGGCCTAAATACTAACCCTAAAAGAGATATTCCCCTAAATCAGTGGTTACTGCTGTGCCTGGATTAGTGTAATACGCTACATAAATAAATAGGCAGATAGTGTTAGGTGCCTGTAAAAAAAAGCCTGAATTTGAAATCAATAAATTGGGCCAAATATTTTTTTCTTATTGCGGTGCTTGGTGAACGGCAACAATGAGGAAAACATCTAGTAAGGGACGCGGACGCGGTCGTGGTGGTGTTAGTGTACCCTCTTGTGCTGGGAGAGGACGTGGCCATTCTGCCACAGCCACACGTCCTAGTGAACCAACTACCTCAGGTTCCAGTACCCGCCGTTCTAATGATGGTAAGGCCTGAGCAGGTACAGGCGCTAGTAAATTGGGTGGACGACAGTGGATCCAGCATGTTCACAACATTATCTCCCACCCAGTCTTCTGCAGAAAGCACACAGGTGGCACCTGAAAACCAAGCCTATCAGTCACATCACCCCCATGCATATAAGGGAAACTGTCTGAGCCTCAAGTTATGCAGCAGTCTCTTATGCTGTTTGAAGACTCTGCTGGCAGGGTTTCCCAAGGGAATCCACCTAGCCCTTCCCCAGTGGTGGAAGACATAGAATGCACTGATGCACAATCACTGATGTTTCCTGATTATGAGGACACGGGAATACCACCTCATCGGAGTCCACACGTCTCTGATGATGACGAAACACAGGTGCCAACTGCTGCTTCTTTCTGCAGTGTGGAGACCGAACAGGAGGTCAGGGGACGATGAGGTCCTAGACCCCACATGGAATGAAGGTCGTGCCACTGAATTTCATAGTTCAGAGGAAGAGGCAGTGGTGAGACCGAGCCAACAGCGTAGCAAAAGAGAGAGCAGGGGGCAAAAGCAGAACAGCCGCCTCCAAGAGAGTTCGCCTGCTACTGGCCACCGCCACCAGGGACCGAGCACCCCAAAGGCAGCTTGAAGGAGTTCCCTGGCATGGCACTTCTTTAAACAATGTGCTGACGACAAGACCCGAGTGGTTTGCACGTTGTGCCATCAGAGCCTGAAGCGAGGCATTAACGTTCTGAACCTTAGCACAACCTGCATGACCAGGCATCTACATGCAAAGCATGAACTGCAGTGGAGTAAACACCTTAAAAGCAAGGAACTCACTCTGGATCCCCCTGCTCCCTCTTCTGCTGCTGCCTCAGCCTCTTCCTCCGCCTCGGGAGGAATGTTGGCACCTGCCGCCAACCAAACAGAGGATGTGCCACCGACAACACCACCTGCATCACCAAGCATCTCCACCATGTCACACGGCAGCGTTCAGCTTTCCATCTCACAAACCTTGGAGAGAAAGCGTAAATTCCCACCTAGCCACCCTCGAGCCCTGGGCCTGAATGCCAGCATTTTTAAACTACTGGCCTTTGAAATGCTGTCATTCAGGCTAGTGGGCACAGACAGCTTCAAACAGCTGATGTACATGGCTGTCCCACAGTATGTTGTTCCCAGCTGCCACTACTTCTCCAAGACAGCCGTGCCTTTCCTACACAACCAAGTATCCGATAAAATCAAGTGTGCACTGCGCAACGCCATCTGTGGCAAGGTCCACCTAACCACAGATACGTGGACCAGTAAGCACGGCCAGGGACGCTATATCTCCCTAACTGCACACTGGGTAAATGTAGTGGCGGCTGGGCCCCAGGTGGAGAGTTCCTTGGCGCACGTCCTTCCGCCGCCAAGGATCGCAGGGCATCATTCTTTGACTCCTGTAGCCTCCTCCTCCTACTCGGCTTCCTCCTCCTCTGCTTCCACCAGCTCATCCAGTCAGCCACACACCTTCACCACCAACTCATATGTTTGGGGGACAGGCCCCACACCGCGCAGGAGATGTGGCGGGGTATTGAACAACAGACGGACGAGTGGTTTCTGCCGGTGGGCCTGAAGCCCGGCCTGGTGATGTGCGATAATGGGCGAAATCTCATCGCAGCTCTGGGACTAGCCGGTTTGACTCACATCCCTTGTCTGACGCATGTGCTGAATTTGGTAGTGCAGAAGTTCACTCACAACTAACCCGACATGTCAGAGCTGCTGCATAAAGTGCCGTCTGTGCGCGCTTCCGGCGTTCACATCCTGCTGCTGATCGCCTGTCTGCGCTACAGCGGAACTTCGGCCTTCCCGCTCACTGCCTCATATGCGACGTGCCCACCAGTTGGAACTAAACCTTGCACATGCTGGAGAGACTGTGCGAGCAGCAGCAGGCCATAGTGGAGTTTCAGCTGCAGCACACACGCGTCAGTCGCACTGCGGAACAGCACCACTTCACCACCAATGATTGGGCCTCCATGCGAGACCTGTGTGCCCTGTTGCGCTGTTTCGAGTACTCCACCAACATTGCCAGTGGCGATGACACCGTTATCAGCGTTACAATATCACTTCCATCATCGCCCTTAGCGTTTTCTCAAGGAGACATAGAAGAGGAGGTGGCCCAGGAGGAGGATGAGGGGTAATTTTTACCACTTTCATGCCAGTCTGTTAAAAGTGGCTCAGAGGGAGTTTTTTTGCAACAGCAGAGGCCAGGTACAAATGTGGCCAGCCAGGGCCCACTGCTGGAGGACGAGGAGGATGAGGAGGAGGTGGAGGAGGATGAGGATGAAGCAGGTTCACAGCGGGGTGGCACCCAAAACAGCTCAGGCCCATCACTGGTGCATGGCTGGGGGGATACGGAGAACGATGACGATACGCCTCCCACAGAGGATAGCTTGTCCTTACCTCTGGGGAGCGTGGCACACATGAGCGACTACATGCTGCAGTGTCTGCGCAATGACAGCAGAGTTGCCCACATTTTAATGTGTGAGGACTACTGGGTTGCCACCCTGCTGGATCCCCGGTACAAAGACAATGTGCCCACCTTACTTCCTGCACTGGAGCGTGATAGGAAGATGCGCGAGTACAAGCGCACGCTGGTAGACGTGCTCCTAAGAGCATTCCCAAATGTCACAGGGGAACAGGTGGAAGCCCAAGGCGAAGGCAGAGGAGGAGCAAGAGGTCACCAATGCAGCAGTGTCACGGCCAGCTCCTCTGAGGGCAGGGTTAGCATGGCAGAAATGTGGAAAAGTTTTGTCTCCACGCCACAGCTAATTGCACCACCACCTGATACGGAACGTGTTAGCAGGAGGCAGCATTTCACGAACATGGTTGAACAGTACGTCTGCACACCCATCCACGTACTGGTTCGGCCCCATTCAACTTCTGGGTCTCCAAATTGTCCACGTGGCCAGAGTTAGCATTTTATGCCTTGGAGTTGCTGGCCTGCCTGAACATGTATTCAGCACGGCAGGGGGCGTCATTACTGACAAACGCAGCCGCCTTTTCACAGCCAACGTGGACAAGCTGACGTTCATAAAAATGAACCAGGCATGGATCCCACAGGACCTGTGCCTCCCTTGTGCAGAATAGACATTTATAACTGCCTCCCTCTCAACCATGTATTCTTGTACTCCGGGGCACTTCTTTATTGAATCCTCATTTTTTTAACTTTACCATGATCTTGCGGTGCAACCCAAAGTTGAATGAACCTCTCCTCTGTCTGGGTTCTGGGGCCGAAATAACTGAAAGTGGCCTTCTCCAGTGGTGGGTGATATGACGATGTATTCCTTGCTGTGGGACCTCTCTCCTCTGTCTGGGTGCTGGGCCGAAATAACTGAAAGTGGCCTTCTCCAGTGGTGGGTGATATGACACATGATTCCTTGCTGTGGGACCTCTCTCCTCTGTCTGGGTGCTGGGCCGAAATAACTGAAAGTGGCCTTCTCCAGTGGTGGGTGATATGACGATGTATTCCTTGCTGTGGGACCTCTCTCCTCTGTCTGGGTGCTGGGCCGAAATAACTGAAAGTGGCCTTCTCCAGTGGTGGGTGATATGACACATGATTCCTTGCTGTGGGACCTCTCTCCTCTGTCTGGGTGCTGGGCCGAAATAACTGAAAGTGGCCTTCTCCAGTGGTGGGTGATACGAAGCCTTATTCCTTGCTGTGGGACCTCTCTCCTCTGTCTGGGTGCTGGGGCCGAAATTACTGAAAGTGGCCTTCTCCAGTGGTGGGTGATATGACGCATGATTCCTTGCTGTGGGACCTCTCTCCAATTGATATTGGTTAATTTTTATTTATTTTATTTTATTTGAATTCATTTCCCTATCCACATTTGTTTGCAGGGGATTTACCTACATTTTGCTGCCTTTTGCAGCCCTCTAGCCCTTTCCTGGAGTATTTTGCAGCCTTTTTAGTGCCTAAAAATTTGGGTCCCCATTGACTTCATTTTCGGGAAGTTCGGCCGAACTTCCCGAACCCGAACTTCCAGGTGTTCGCTCATCTCTAAACAAAACTAATATCCCTAACAAATATAATTTTTTGCCAAAAACAATTAATTTTAACCAATTTTATTAAATATAAATATAACTTTTTATTACACAATATTAAATAAACCCCATAAGTTAACCAAATGTTGTGAGTGCCGTCCTTTATTATAATATTTTTATTCGTAAAAACTAATTTTTTTTTCCATCTGAACCCATTAGTAAAAGCAATGGGCTCAGAAAAAAAAAAAAAAAGACGAATATTCTTCTTCAAGAATATATATCACACTATATTTTATATATTTGCGAATTCTAGCAAGCCAACCAAATAAGAAAGTTGCCTATAACCCTCCCTCACTCGATTAACGCGCATATTACATTGACGATTTTTCGCAATCAAGAGAATAATCTTAAATACGAATATTCGCAAATATATGACCACATATTCACAAAATATTGCAAATTTGAATATTGCTCCTGCCACTCATCACTAATAATGGTATTTAGAAGTATTTCTTCAGGAACATGTCTTCTAGTAACATTTTTCTAGTGTGTTTTTCTGTTTACTGTATTTTCTATGTATTCATCTCCCCTATTGTAGCAATCCATTGCTGTATTTTTCCATTATTTTACAATCCTGACATAAGGGTTATTAAAATCATTTCTGGTCCTCAAAAATGAAATAACTGTGCTCTGTACTTAGGATGGCCCTCATGAACGCAGAAGGTCATGTTGCAATACACTGCAGTCTGACTTCATGAATAATTTCAAATGTAATTGCACATTAATCTTGGAATTAAGATTGAATCTAGGGTGACACATATCTGTAAATACCAGTTTGCCTTATTTCAGATAGGAAGACACAGTGATGTTTTAATAATTAAGGAGCCTTTTGAGTTGTACTTTATTCTATTCCTCCAACAGGACTCCTTAGTGATTAGTTCCAATATGAGCTACAAAACAGCAGTACTTATTTTGTTTCCAAATACCTACAAGTGCACTTCACGTCATATAAATATTATTCATGCTTGTTTAATATTCCTAAGGACACCTGGAACATAATGAATGTAATGGAATATGTGTTTGTCATTTATTGACAATGAAATACATTTTCCATTGTGTGAAGATCTACTTGCTGGTCCACCACATGTCTCTCAATGAATACTGCACAATGCACAGTACAATTGGCGCCTTGTTCCAGTGTCTCATCTGTGCTGCTCCCCACCTACAGGATTTCATTGTGCTGTATCTACTCTGCGGAATCTAATTCTCTAAATGAGTATGTTTTCTTGTCAAGGTGAAAATAATAATAGCATTGTAGATATGTCCACTAACTATGTGAATTGTACTTGAAACAAGTGTACTCTGAATCCAAACGTTCTCCTTCATGACCATTTTGAAAGCAGCATACTTAATAAGAAATATGAAATAAAAAAATAAGCAAACATATAATTGCCAATGCCTCAGCAGCTTATCAGAACAAAACAGGATCGTCTTTCTTGCTCTTCTTAATGTCACAATTAGAGAGCAGCGATTTGAAGTTGACGAACTGAAATTCGATCCGAATTTCAGGAAAAATTTGATTCACTCCGAATATCCTCCCGCTTCATGGTAATCGCATTTTTTTCCTAAAATGGCTGCATGCATGGCAATCAGCAGCCAGCCAGCCCTGTGATGTCACAGCCCTATAAAAAGCCTCATCCATTTTTGATTCTGCCATTTTCCAGTGTACTTAGTGCAGGGACAGTGCTAGGAAAGACTTCATTGTGCTGAAAAAAAAATACGATTTACAAGTTCAGGGAAAGATTAGTCAAGTTGTAGGGAAAGGATAGGGAGTAGCGTTGATCAAGCACCAAATTGCTCGTGTGCTTGAGTAGAATACTTTGTGATGCTTGGGTGCTCTACCGAGCACAATGGAAGAACCCAAGCATCCCCTGCTCTGAAGAGGGGAGGGTGTCGGGACTCTAGTTCGGCTTAGGAGTCCCTGCTCTGACTCCATATATAGCTATGTCCATATATGGAGTCAGTGCTCGGGGACACCCAAGTGTATTTAAATCTAATTTAGCCTCTATTTCTGAAAAATTTCTGCTGGGATTCGAACCCATCAACTTCTGCATTAGAAGCAAGGCACTTAACCACACATCTATGATAGCTGCATAGCCAGTTACAAAAATTAAAAATAATATATATAACTTCTACTGTAGAGGAATACTTACTACTAGTAAGTATTTCTATATAGTAGAAGTCTCTCGTTTTTTGTTTTCTTTTTCGTAACTGGCTATGCAGCTATTGTAGATGAGTGGCTAAGTGCCTTGCCTCTAATGCAGAAGGTGATTAGTTCAAATCCCAGCAGTAACTTTTCTGATATAACAGCTATATTAGATTTAACCCCTTCAGGAAACATGACGTACTGGTAGGGCATGTTTCCCGAGTCCTTAAGGACACATGACGTACCGGTACATCATGAGTAGTTCCGATCACTGCTGCTCAGCCGGCAGTGATCGGAATAAGTTACCTGCTGAAATCATTCAGCAGGTACCTGGTTACAATGCCCAGGGGGGTCCTGTGACCCCCCCTCTCCGTATCGGCGATTGCTGCAAACCGCAGGTCAATTCAGACCTGCGCTTTGTGAGATGTCTGATCCCCGTGGTCTGTGACCGCGGGGATCAGAGACTAAATGCCCCAAAAGTGTTACATTTTCACCCCCCCTTTGCAGCCTCCAATCATATTGTGGATGCGGGGGTGCAGGGGTGGTGGTTGCGGGCGGCAGCTGGGATCGCAATTGCGATCCCCCGCCCGCCTCCTTTGTAATATTCCCTGGTGTCTAGTGGATCTATCAGAGTGTGAGCACATTGCTGACACTCTGATAGAAATGGCTGGCATCTCTGCTTGATCAGATGCCATCAGTTTAACCTCTTCCATACCGCGGTCTGTACGGACCGCAGTATGGAAGGGTTGACAGGGAGGGAGCTCCCTCTCCCATCAGGGGGCTGCTGTGCCTTTGCAGCCCCCCGATAGGATGGGATCGCAGAGGGAGGGAGCTCCCCTCCCCATCCATCACCCGCTACTCTCTTATGGCAGCGGGTGATGGTTGCCATGGAAGCAGGACGCTTTCAGAAGCGTCCTGCTCTCCATGGTGCTGAAAGTCTGAATAGATCTGCTAAAGGTCTATTCAGACTTTGTAAAGTAAAAAATACAGCACAGTGCACTATATAGTGTACTGTACTGTATTATACAGACACCAGATCCACTGGACTACAAAAACCAAGTGGGTCTGGGTCAAAAAAAAATGTAAAAAAGTGAAAAAAAAAAATATCACTGAATAAAAATGAAAAAATAAAATACACTACGCATATTAGGTATTGCCGCGTCCGTGAAAAAATGCTCTATAAAAATAACACATGACTGAATAAATGGTGTAAATAAGGCATTTTTTGGCACCTTACATATCTAAAAGTGTAATACTAAGCGATCAAAAAGGCATATGCTTCCCAAAATAGTACCAATCAAACCGCCATCTCATCCCGCAAAAAATGACCCCCTACCTAAAACAATTGGCCAAAAACTAAAAAAAAAACTATGCCTCTCATAGTAAAACATGATTTTTTTGTTTCAAAAATGCTTTTTAGTGTTAAATATAAAAAAATAAAAATAAAAAGTAGATATATTGTGTATCTCCACGTCCGTAAGAATCTGCTCTATAAAAATATTACATGACCTAACCCCTCAAGTAAACACTGTAAAAAAAATTAAATAAAAACTTTGTCAAAAAGCCATTTGTCACCTTACATCACAAAAAGTGTAATAGCAAGCGATCAAAAAGTCATATAACCCCCCAAATAGTGCCAATCTAACCGTCACCTCATCCCGCAAAAATTATACCCAACCTGAAACAATTGCCTAAAAACTGAAAAATATATGGCTCTCAGTCTATGGAGACACTAAAACATGTTTTTTTTTTTTGTTTCAAAAAGGATATTATTGTGTAAAACCAAAATAAAAAAAGTTATACATATTAGGTATCGCTGCATCCGTAAGGACCTGCTCTATAAAAATATAACATGAACTAACCCCTTAGGTGAACGACGTAAACATAAAAAATAAAAACGTTGTCAAAAAGCCATTTTTTGTCACCTTACATCACAAAAAGTCTAATAGCAAGCAATCAAAAAGTCATATGCACCCCAGATAGTTCCAATCAAACCGCCATCTCATCCCGGGGCTTTAAATGGGACATGGTGTCAAAAAAACAGTCCAGCAAAATCTGCCTTCCAAAAACAATATGGCGTTCCTTTCCTTCTGCGCCCTGCAGTTTGGCCATACAGCAGTTTACGACCACATATGGGGTGTTCGTGCAAACTACAGAATTGGGGGAATAAATATTGAGTTTTATTTGGCTGTTAACCCTTGCTTTGTTACTGGAAAAAATGGATTTAAATGAAAAATTTTCCCAAAAAAAAAAAAAAAAAACGAAATTTAGAAATTTTTTCTCCATTTGCCATTAACTCTTGTGGAAAACCTAAAGGGTTCATGACGTTTGTAAAATCAGTTTTGAATACCTTGAGGGGTGTAGTTTCTAGAATGGGGTCATTTTTGGGTGATTTCTATTATGTAAGCCTCACAATGTGACTTCAGACCTGAACCTGGTCCCTAAAAAGTGGGTTTTTGAAAATTTCCGAAAAATTTCAAGATTTGCTTCTAAACTTCTAAGCCTTGTAACGTCCCCAAAAAGGAAATGGCATTTCCAAAATGATCGATACATGAAGTAGCCATATGGGGAATGTAAATCAATAACTTTGTTTGGCGGTATTACTATGTATTATATAAGTAGAGAAATTAAAATCTGGAAAATTGAAAATGTTTCAAAATTTTTGGTAAATTTGGTATTTTTTTATAAATAAAAATGAAATTTTTCGACTTTATTTGTCATGAAGTACAATATGTGACGAAAAAACAATCTCAGAATGGCCTGGATAAGAAAAAGTGTTTTAAAGTTATCACCACATAAAGTGACACTGGTCAGATTTTGAAAAAATGGCCTGGTCCTTAAGGTGAAATAGGGCAGTGTCCTTAAGGGGTTAAATACACTGGGTGTAGTGTAGTTGTTAAAGTTCTGGACTGTAATGCAGAAGCTGTGAGTTCAAATACCGTCAACTGGCTATGCAGCTATTATAGATGAGTGGTTAAGTGCCTTGCCTCAAATGAAGAAGTTCATCAGTTCGAATCCCAGGAGAAACTTTTCTGAAATAGAGGCTAAATTAGATTTAAATACACTGGGTGTTCCCAAGCACTGACTCCATATATGGACATACTGTAGCTATATACGGAGTAAAAGCAGGGACTACTAAGCCGCAGACCCACACTGAGGGATTCCCTCACTGTACAGTAATCTTCTGCATAGGAAAAGAGGCTAAATTAGATTTAAATACACTGACTCGAGCATCATGCTCGAGCACACGCGGTGTTCGGCCAAACTCCACGATGTGCTCGCTCAACACTAATAGGGAGGCATCATCTACAGTCTAAAAGGAGAACAGGGTTCAATAGGAGAGTTACAGCCTTGGTAATAGAAGCAATTCTATTACACTTTGCTGCACTAATTGGGGATCCAAATTGGTGTTATACTGCTGCTTTTAGGTTGTTTGCACTATCTGAGACATCACTAATTCCAGCAAACCTTGCTTGTGATTGGGGTGCAAGTTTTGTGTAATACAGCCATTTCCGTTTTTATTAGCTGTTCTGCGTTGATTTAACATTGTTTTACTTTTTGGGGGGGATATATTAAGGGGGGGGGGGAGAAGGAGAATATACATCATAAGTGCCATTCGCCGGTGAAGTTACATTTTACTACAGTCATTTACATGGTGTATTAAATGGAAATATACATACGTCCCATTAGCTGTTCTGTGGTGAATTTTGATTGTTCTCACTTGGGAGCTGGGTGAAAAAGGGGCTTCATCATCATCATCAAGAGGGTGGCAGCAAGTTGTGCGTGAGGCAGCGGCTGAGCCTACCGACCAGGAAGTAGCAGTGGATGGGTTCACGGAGGCAGCAGTATCAGGCAGTCAGCGCAGAGACTTTAGGAGGAAAATGGCATACTTGGTGGTGTGGCAATTTTTTGTTAGGCCATCGGAGGAGGGGAACATGCCCATTTGCCGAATTTGTGGGCAGAAGGGGAAGGGTGGCCAGGGTGCCAATGTTGGCACAATGGCCCTGCGTCAACACATGCAGTGTCACCATAAAATGGCCTAGCAGAACCGTGGCTCTGGTGTGGTGGTCCAGCCTGCCACAGAAACCGCTGCATCACCCAGTGGTACACACCCAATTTAACACAGTCAAGGCTGAACCACCTCAGCCAAAGCCAGCTGTCTGTCCTTCCCATCATCTGCTGGTCCTGATGCTCCTTCTCCTCCTCCTCAGTCAGTCATTCTGCCATCAATCGATCACCAAAGTGATTGCCAAGAGACAACATTATGCGTGCACTCATCCAACAATGCAGAAGCTGAACGTGCTCCTGGCCAAATTGCTGGTGCTGCAGTCCCTCCCCTTCCAAGTGGTGGACTCTGCACCTTTCAGAGAACTGATGGCTTCTGCCGAGCTGGAGAGTCCCAAGCAGTCATTTATTTGCGAAAAAGGCAGTACCAGCCCTGCACATATATGTAGAACAGAAGGTGGGAGAGTCTTTGAGCCTATCGATGCCTGCCAAAGTGCACGGCAGCGCCGGACGTGTGGGGCTGTACCTACGGTCAAGGACAATATATGTCCTTTATGGCCCACTGGGTAAATGTGGTTACTGCCTAGCCACACCGGCAACTTGGCCAGGTGACGCAGCTTCCGCCTCCACGTTCTTATGCCGTTGCTCCTGCGACAATGTCCACCTCTGCCTCTTTATCCTCCTTATCCTCCTCTGTGTCCTCAGCCTCCACTGCAGGGACAATTCACAGTGCACATCCAGCATACCACATGTGCAGGGTACGGTGTTGTCACACTGTTTTGCACCTAGTTTGCCTGGGCAAACAGTGTCACACAGGGGAGGAACTGCTCTGCATCCTTAATCAAGAAATTGAATCCTGGATTTCTCCTCGACAACTCAAAATCAGAACCATGGTGGCCAACGGGAAGAACATGGTGTCGGCGCTGCGTCTAGGAAGGCTGAGCCATGTGCCCTGCATGGCACACGTGTTCAATCTGGTTATCAAGCTGTTCCTGAAGTCTTCCACCAATCTGCAAGACATCCTAAAAATGGCCAGGAAACTTTGCATGCACTTCAGCCACTCGTACACCGCAAAGCATACCTTCCTTGAGCTGCAGCGGCAAAACGGCATCCCCCAACATAGGCTGATATGTGATGTTTCCACCCGTTGGAATTCCACCCTCCATATATTGGACCGACTATACGAACAGAGAACAAACTAAGGGGGTCATTTATTAAACACAAATACACCTAAATTCAGCATATTTCTGGCATAGATTGCAGTCTGCGACTTTTTTGGGCCAAAGGGTGCGTAGAACAAGATTTCTTTACATTGTCATAAGCCTCCATATTATTTTGAATTAAAAAGAGTCATCTAAACCTTTTTTGAAGCCATCTACTGATGACTAGCTTCTGCGGCAGGCTATGCCAGAGATTCACAAACCTTACTATAAAGAATGATTGTCGCTTCTTATGACGGAATCATCGTAGGGAGTAGCCCCTTGTTTTTTTAGGGGGTTTGACATAGCATAGCCTCCCTTGATATTTTTTGTATGGTCCGTTTATATATTTGTATTGTTTAATCATGCCCCCCCTTAGAGGTTCTTTTTCTTGGCTAATCAAATTCTGTTTGTTTAATCTTTGCTCATAACTAAGATCTTTCAAGCCTTTTATGAATTTAGTTGCTCTCCTCTGTACTTTTTCTAACTCCAGGGCATCCAGGGCATCCCTGTGCCACTAGTCCATACACCCAAATCCTTCTCAAACAGTGACTCTCCCAGTTTTACTACCCCTTGGACACATGCTGCATGCAGATTATTAGCCCCCAAGTGCATAACTTTACATTTATCTATATTGAACTTAATTTGCCAAGTGGAGACCCAAACAGTAAGTTTATCCATGTCAGCTTATAACTTATTAATATCTTCCATAGACGGTACCGTATTACAAAGTTTGGTCTACAAAGTCAGGTCTAAAAAAGTGGGAGTGAGCAGAGAAGGAGATGGGCTGGTAGGCCTATCTCATTTGTCATGTTCTACGACTGTTTTAGTCATAGAAAATGGTCTAAATGTAAGCCAGCTAGGCGATTTGTCAACATATGAAGTGTCTGCATTCATATTTATCATAACTCTTCAAGCAATAGTCTCCATATCTATGATAGTTAGACAAGTGACACAAAGTAGAAAAGCAAAAAAAAAATAAAAAAAAAAGATTAACCACTCTATATGTTTGAACCTTTTTTCGCTGATATATGGGGCTTTATTTTTATGTCACTTTTTAGTATTTTTGTGTTTATTTTATGTAATCAGAAAAATGGCAAATAGAGGAAATATTTGTCTGTTTTTAACATTTACATTTTTTAACCCCTTCAGGACATTGCCATTTTTTACCTTAATGACCAGACCAAATTTTGGAATTCTGACATGTCTCGTTTTATGTGGTAATAACTTTGGAGCACTTTTACTTATCCAAGGCATTCTAAGATTGTTTTCTCATAACACATTATACTTCATGACAGTGGTAAATTTGAGTCAATATAAATCACCTTATAAGGCAGATAGTGATTCCTCACAAAATAGTTATTACTTTATATTTCCCATGTGTCTATGTTGGCATCATTTTGTAGATGCAATTTAATTTTTTTTTAGGACATTAGAAGGCTTACATTTTTAGAAGCAATTCATATAAAACCATTTTTTTAAGGACCAGTTCAGTTCTGAAGTCACTGTTGGAAACCACCCATAAATGACCAAAATTTAGAAACTACACTCCTCAAGGTTTTCAAGGATTTTACAAGCTTTGTTAACACTTTATATATTCCACAAGAATCAAAGGAAAATGGAGATGACATTTCAAAATTTCAATTTTTGGGCAGATTTTCCATTTTAATCAATTTTTTTCCTGTAACACATCAAGGGTTAACAGCCAAACAAAACTCAAAAACTATTTGAAGAATGTGTGATATTTTTTATAGAGCAAGTAGTTACAGACGCAGCAATACTCAATTTGTCTATTTTTTTTATTTATTTTGGTTTTACACAATAAAAGCATTTTAGAAAAAAAAAGTCATGTTTTTATGTCTCTATTTTCTTCATTTTTTGGGCAATTGTATAGTTTTTTTATATTTTCCAAAAAAGAATTTTGGAAAAAAAGTCATGTTTTTGCAACGTTATATTCAGAGAGCCATCATTTTAAGATTTTCTGCTGATGGTCTTCTGGTTTGAGGGCTTTTTTTCAGGATGAGGTAACGGTTTGATTTGTACTATTTTGGGGTACATATGACTTTTGATTACTTAATACCTTTTTTGAGGTGGGAAACATTTCAATTCCATCATAGTTTTTTTGTTTTTTTATGGAGTTCACCGTGCGGGGAAAGTAACGTGATCCTTTTATAGAACAGGTCATTATGGATGTGATGATACCAAACATGTGTAGTGTATTTTTTTTATCCAGTTGCCATGGTAACCATTGGGACACTGTCACAATATATATTTTTTCATCAATTGATATTTACGTATGCAAATGTTGTAACACTCTATAAATATACACTGTTGTATGTTGCTTGAGAAGGATCCTAGTAAGTGGATCGAAACGTCGCACAGGTGAATAAAGGATCCCACTTTTTTCACTGTATTGGAGGTGCTGCAGTTTTTCTTTTTCATTTTATATCTGCTGCCTTGTTCAGGAAAGTACCACTGGCACTCCTAAACTACTGGTGTGCTGCCATGATTTGGATTTCTGTTTTTTGTGTAAATATATATATATATATATATATATTGTAAAGGATTAGCTCTGGTCTCGGGGATCATTTGCACAAAGATTGTCGTTCACCGCAGCTTTAGGGGCCAAACATTGCTTTTATTGTGGCACATGGCATAGCAAAGATAACAAAATACTAAATAAAACACCTTGCCCGTCTGGGCTCTAACTAAACAGGGATAATCCTACCTCACTGAACAAACATCGTTCACACACGGTACCAACATGCGGCTTTTTCACCTATGCAGTGCAGCAGCCTTCCGACTATAGCAAGTCCAGTGGCTTTGGGGAGTTTGGCCCAGTAGTCTTCCCCACTGTGGCCTTGTGACCCTTGTACCCGCAGGTGTCACTGTGTCCCCAAAGTTCAGGGTGTCGCCTAGCCTTGTGGACCCTCAGCCAACCTGGCTGAGACCACTCACACAGAGCCTCTGCCAGAATCCGTTTCCAAAACTCTCTCCAGAGTGGGACACACCTTGTCCAGAAGCAGGACTAAATGGAGAATAAGAAGTCCGAAACCCCGGACTGGAGCATGGCGAACAGGCACCCACCCAGCACATTACCTCTTCCCAGTAAAAGCTCGCCCTGGAACTTGCTGGAGCAGCTATACTAATTATTTTAGTGACCACCAACTAGCTTAGTGGCTACTTAACTTGGGGCTTTCACTTCACCAAGGCCGGGCACCTTGGTGACACGCTCTTGGTGCGAAAAACAGAACTGTCTGAAGGTTTCCACGGGGCTTCACCACACACATCAGTGTTCACATTGCCACATATCCCCCCCCCTCTCTGTTCAAACCTGTGGGGGTGAACACATATACCAACCGGATGCTCATGACAGGGCATCCGAACTTTTCTAGCCTCTGGCTCAACATTCCCTCTGGAAGATGTGGTCAGCGTCATAATTTTCCCTTTATTTTGCTACACCAAAGCCAGCAAGACTTGGTTTGTCACAAACACTGACTTTCTACTTAGCCTACAGTGTCTAACGGCTTCCTCCATCTCCTCTTCACTGGAACACTTAATTTTCTGGCTTGCTTCTTTTCCAGATTTCTTCTTAGGTCCACGACCTTTAACTGCAACTTCTACAGTCGCAGTTTCCACGGGGAGCTCCCGCCTCCTCCTTTTGTTGGAGACTCGGCTGGTCAGTTTTAAACCACCCTTCAGCCGCTGGGATGTCACCTGGTCACACTCACTTTGTTTCTTTATTCTGTTAACAGATAGCACCACTCTTTTCCCTTTACTACCCACAGGGGTTACTTCAGGTTTGGCTTCAGTTTCGGAGTCTTCTGCTTCTTCAGTGGTACTCCCCACTTCAGCAGACTCTTCTTCAGCCTTATCTTTGATCTTGGGAACATCCGAGGATTTCTCCCACTCCAACTCATCAGCCTCAGCTTCTTCAGCCTTTGAGTCTCTTTTGGAGTCTTCAATCACTTTTTTTCTTCTTAGTTTTTTGCACCAGCTTGTTAGCAGTGCCCCACTTTTGGGCCTTCTGTTCCAGCTGCTCTTCACTCTGTTCTGGTGTAACAGCAGTTGTAGAAGTACCACCATTTTTCCTTGGACACTCTGTGGGATTTCCACCCAGGGACTCTTCAAGCCCATTGTTGATGTCTACTATAGAATTTTGCGTCTTTCTGGAGTCTTTTCCCTTCCCCAGGACACCAGGCGGTAGACCCTTCAGTTTACTCATCTTTTCCGGGGTCTCCTCTTTTGACCCTTCTGCAGCCTTCTTTGGTGACTCTGTGACGACAGCTAGTCCCTTCTCTATCGTATCTAGGGACCGTGTGGCGAGAGTGAGGTCAGCCTCCTGTTTGCAGCTGTACTGTCCTGTCAGGTCATCTAAGACTGTCTGGATATGAGCATCAGACACTAGGCTGACGTCACCCGACTGAACTTTCGTCTCGTCAGATATAACGGTCATCTGGTCACTACTAGTAACCACTTTAGTTTGGCAAAACCTCGACATGGAAGCCTCTCTCTCTGAGTTGCTATTGGTCACAGAACATGCGTTATATATACCACTCGTGTCATTCTCAATACTGTCCTCTAGGGGCACTGATGAGCTAATCCCTACCTGGGACATTTTATTAATCATAGAAACCTATGGAGACTGCATATCCACTTCTAGTACGTGTGGTACACCCTCTAGAACTGCCCCATGTACTTGCACATTTTTTCACAGTGCTTTCTCTCAGTAATGAGCTCTCAACATCAATTAGCATTTTTATACCATAAACATTTTTACCAACAGGGGGAGCTTCTTCCCCAATCACAGCCTGCAAAGGAAAAGGACTGTAATCATCCTCATCACTTCTTGTACATAGATCCACATTATCATTATACATTTCAACAAACTCTGCAGCTTCACTTGGCACCGTGTCTGCACCATTGTTTCCAATGGTCATTTCACTTAAACAATCGCTTTCTATCTGCATTTCCCTTACGCCTTCATTTAAAGGGACAGCTACAGGTTCTGTAGGAGCTTCATTACTTTCTACAGAAGTGTCTCCATTGCCCCACATTACGTCATGCATGAGCCTATTTGCAACATCAAGTCCATAAGTCTCTGTTCTCACCATGGTCTCACCCTCCGTGAGGACCACCGGATAGTCCACAGTATTCACATAATTGTCCCGGACAGTGATCATTCTACCTCTTACCCAGGCTAGCATAGGATCTCTGATTTTCGCCATCCCAAATCTAGCCTTGGTCACAGGAACTTTAGACAACACATTGAGCTTCTCCCCTGCAGATTCCTGTGAGGGAGCAACTGCAACAGGCTTACCTGCCTGTTCAGACACAGTTTTCTCATAGTCACTCATTTTTGAGACATTTTTTCACTGTAGCGCTTTATCAGTCACCGGCCCGGCAGGTAGCAACTGCCACCGACTCACTGTCACTTGGTCTGCCACATAATTAATAACAGGAACAGTCTTACCAATTGTCGTCAGTGACTCAGCACTCCCGGAAGATAAGGGTAGTCCAGGTATATCTCCAGCACGGTCACCACCCTTCTCCTCAATGCAGTAGTTGCCACGGGAGATGCCTTGGACTTGTCTCCTGTCTTTTTCCGGATGGTCACTCCATCCGGACCTTTTTGGGCTCCGTGCAACGTTGCAGGGGATATGCACCGTTCGTCTTCTCTTCATCTTCCCAACGGTTGCCCGTGGCAACGGCACACCTTTGCTTCTCCTTGGGAACTCTGGCCACACCTCTGACCTCGGCGAACTTTGTGCAGGGTCCATACAGTGTCGAGGACCCCATTTTTAGGGCCAGCTGCACCTCCAGAGCCTCTTGCTCTAGATCAAATTTTGGCAGTTCATTTTTACTATAGCCAATTGCTATGGCCATCTCTTCTCCCTGCTGTATGTGCCACAAGCACCAGGCGTACTCCTCCATGAGACCCATGGCAACAGGAAAACTTTTCAGCAACACAGCTTACATGAAAATCAGTGACCACACCCGAAAAAAAAAAAATTCAACTGGTCAGTCTCTTTTACTTGGCATCTGGCCCTTTAAATCACTGCAGTTTTACTTTCAGCACAGCAAAACAGTCCACACTCATATGAGCAGCACCTGCTGTCTCGTTTTTGCCCCTAGCAACTGATCATTGCCCTTCTCTCATGGACAACATGCCTGCATCCTCCACCATATGTAAGGGATTAGCTTTGGTCTCGGGGATCATTTGCACAAAGATTGTCGTCCACCGCAGCTTTAGGGGCCAAACATTGCTTTTATTGTGGCACACGGCATAGCAAAGATAACAAAATACAAAAAAAAACACCTTGCATGTCTGGGCTCTAACTAAACAGGGATAATCCTACCTCACTGAACAAACATCGTTCACACACGGTACCAACATTCGGCTTTTTCACCCATGCAGTCCAGCAGCCTCCCGACTGTAGCAAGTCCAGTGCCTTTGGGGAGTGTGGCCCAGTAGTCTTCCCGACTCTGGCCTTGTGACCCTTGTACCCGCAGGCATCACTGCGACCCCAAAGTTCAGGCTGTCGCCTAGCCTCGTGGCCCTTCAGCCAACCTGGCTGAGACCACTCACATAGATCCTCTGCCAGACTCTGTTTCCAAAACTCTCTCCAGAGTGGGACACACTTTGTCCAGAAGCAGGACTAAATGGACACGAAGATGTCTGAAACCCCGGACTGGAGCATGGGGAACCGGCACCCACCCAGCACATTACCTATTCCCAGTAAAAGCCCGCCCTGGAACTAGCTGGAGCCAGCTATACTAATTATTTTAGTGACCACCAACTAGCTTAGTGGCTACTTAACTTGGGGCTTTCACTCCACCAAGGCCGGGCACCTTGGTGACACGCTCTCGGTGCAAGCAACAACCCTGTCTGAAGGTTTCCCCGGGGCTTCACCGCACACATCAGTGTTCACATTGCCACAATATATATATTTACATTTAGAGCACTGCAGGTTTCTTACTAGGTAGTTGCAGGACTTTAAATTTATTTGTGTATTACTAGCCATAAAACCATTCCTTCATTCCGTATCTCAAGCGGACAAATCTGGGAAAATAAAAAAGGGTAATATTGTTTTCATTGAATATGTTTTTTGTTTTTTTTTAAAGATATAGGAATAGATGGAATATGAGAATGCTTTCCACTCTCCTTTACATATAACACTTGATATTATCCTGTGAATGGTCTCTATATTACCGATATATAAATCATCTTGTATATTGAGATACAATTTCTCCCACAAATCAAACAGCAACAGAACTGTAGTCTTGTTTTGAAAATGTAATATTTTTAAACTCCTAAAATAAGGACTAAATGAGAGACAAATTGCCTTCTAATATATAATTTCCTTACACTTATTGTGCGTGGTTGACTAGAAGAGTAATAAACCTACAACAAATGGGAGACAAGACAACAGGCTCTTATGAGGCTGCAAAAACAGAAATAGGTTTTTCATTCCTCATGGGGTTTAGGTTTTGTCTCACTATGCAGCATGTTCAGAAGCAGCAGCTGCACTTTTCCCTGCAGCTTTATCAACCAGCAAAACAAACATCTACAGAAGGGACATGATGCACAGCGACCACATTGTAACTCGTGAGTCTATCTGCTCTCAGCGCTTTTCTTTGGGGTCATTTTCCAACAGTAGAAACAACCTCAGCAATATCCATCGTCTAGCAGGAATCACTGATTATTAATGAGTTTCAAAATTCACAAAGATATTGGCTAGTGCTGAAGTAATGTCAACAAGATTTAACCTGTTCAGTATTGAGCCACTTTTTACGTTAAAGCGGTTGTCTCTAGAGATGAGTGAATCGAAGTTGACAAAGTGGAATTCGAGCCGAATTTCAGGAAAAATTCAATTCACACCGAATTTCCTCACTTTTCTTTGTGACGAATCACATTTTTTCCTAAAATGGCTGCTGCACGTGTTAGTACATGGAGCAAAGAACTCTGGGAATGAGGGATCACCCACAATGCCATGCATGCAGCCAATCAGCAGCCAGGCAGCCCTTGTGATGTCATAGCCTTATAAAGTGCCTCAGCCATCTTGGATTCTGCAATTTTCCATTGTGCTTAGTGCAGGGAGAGATGTCAGCATGGACTAAGGACAGTGCTAGGAAAGACTTCATTGTGCTGAAAAAACAATTTACAAGTTCAGGAAAGATTATTCAAGGTGTAGGGAAAGGATAGGGAGGCATCATCTACACTATAAAAGGAGAACAGGATGCAATAGGGGAGTGTAAAGCCTGGGTAATAGGAGCGATTATATTACACCTTGCTGCATTAATTGGGGATCCAAATTGCAGTTATACTGCTGCTTTTAGGTTGTCTGCACTATATGATACATCACTAATCCCAGCAAACCTTGCTTGTGATTGGGGTGCAAGTTCTGTGGGATACAACCATTTAAGAGGTGTATTAATAGGAAATATATGTAACGTCCTATTAGCCGTTCTGCTTTGATTTTACATTGTTTTACTTTTTGGGGGGTGTATTAATTAAAAAAAAAAGGGAAAAATATGTCATAATTGCCATTCAGCGGTAAAGTTAATTTGTACCATAGCCATTTACATGATGTATTAAAAGGAAATATATGTACATCCCATTAGCCGTTCTGCGGTGAATTGTGATTGTTATATTTCTTTTTTTGGGGTGTAGTAATAGGAAAAAGAATACATCTTAATACAGTTCAGCAGTGAAGTTACATTGTACTACAGCCTTTTTTGGGGGGTATTATTTTAATTTAATTATTTTATTTTACAGTATGTAAGACAGACAGGTGATAGGCCCTTCAAAGTCAACAGACAGTGGCCAAAATGTTTTTGTTGCAGGCAGCAGGAGTCACAGCGAGAGGCCTGAGCTCCCGGTGTCATCTAGCGGTCGTGTCTTGACCAGCAACCTAGCGGTGCTTGAATGGTTAACTCGGTCTTCGACTTCGTCGCAAGTGACATCAGACACCCCCAGCCAAGAGTCAGTGGGTCCCTCTGACATGACGCTTATTTGGCATAGCCCGGGAGCAGGCCCTGTACCCCCCACTTGTCCTAAAGCTTCCCTCATTTTCAGTTTTCTCAGCGCGAGAAGTATGATATGCTGTAGGCTCAGCTCCATTTTTCAGCCAAGATCTGGAGGAGACATCCGCCACTTCCTCCGGTAGGCGGGCAAGTAGCGATGATGAGAGTCGCATGGGAGCAGGTGTTGGGAGCGGTCAGGCTCCTCACCCTGAGACCGTTGAGGGTGACAGTGATGTGCAGACAGTAGCGGTGATTATGATGAGCCAAGGCATTTGGGAGCCAGGTAAAGAAGGGGCTTCATCATCATCATTAGGAGAACAGGGTGGCAGCTTGCATGTGAGGCAGTGGCTGAACCAGCAGGTTGGTAGCATGGCTGTGAGTCAGCAGGGTGGCAGCAGTGGGAGGTCGGAAATCAAACGTGCCTGGGGTAGACCACCCGCTTCGCAGGAGCATACCGGCCAGGAAAGTAGTGGTGCAGGGGTTCACTGAGGCAGAGATAGCAGGTAGTCAGAGCAGAGTGTTGGGGGGAAAATGCCATGCTCGGCGGTGTGGAAATTTTTTGTTAGGCCACCGGAGGAGGTGAACATGGCCATTTGCCGAATTTGTGGGCAGAAGGTAAAGCATGGCCAGGGTGCCAATGTTGGCAGCACGGCCCTGTGTCAACACATGCAGCGTTACCCTAAAGTGGCCTGGAAGAACCATGGCTACGATGTGGTGGTCCAGCCTGCCGCAGCAACCACTGCGTCTCCGAGTGGCACGCGCCCAATTTCATGCAGTCAAGGCTCCACCACCTCAGCCAAAGGGAGCTGTCTGTCCTTGCCATCATCTGCTGGTCCTGTTTCTCCTCCTTCTCCTACTCCTTGTCAGTCATTCAGTAAGCAATCAATCACTGAAGCGATTACCAAGAGACAACAGTATGCATGCACTCATCCAACGGCGCAGAAGCTGAACGTGCTCCTGGCTCTTTCCAAGTGGTGGACTATGCCCCTTTCAGAGAACTGATGGCTGGTGCCGAGCCAAGGTGGAGAGTCAGAATCCATAATTTCTTTGTGAAAAAGGCAGTATCACTCATATGTAGAACAGAAGGTGGGCCAGTACTTGAGCCCGTCGGTGTCTGCCAAAGTGCACAGCTGCCCCAACATATGGAGCTTTAACTACGGTCAAGGACAATATATATACTTTACGGCCCACTGGGTAAATGTGGTTCCTATCCAGCCACATCAGCAACTTGTCCAGGTGACGCCGCTTCCGCCTCCCCGTTCTCACGTCGTTGGTCCTGCAACAATGTCTGCCTCTGCCTCCTCATCCTCCACTGTGTCCTCATACCCCACTGCAGGGACAATTCACAGTGCTCCTCCATCATACCACATGTGCAATGTACGGCGGTGTCACACTGTTCTGCACCTAGTTCGCCTGGGCAAACAGAGTCTCACAGGGGAGGAACTGCTCGGTGTTCTTCATCAAGAAATTAAATCCTGGCTTTCTCCTCGACAACTCAAAATCGGAACCATGGTGACCGACAACAGGAAGAACATGGTGTCAGTGCTGCATCAAGGAAGGCTGAGCCAAGCTCCCTGCATGGTGCACGTGCTCAATCTGGTTGTAAAGCAGTTCCTGAAATCTTCACCCCCATCTGCAAAATATCCTGAAAATGGCCAGGAAACTTTGCACTTCAGCCACTCATAAACCACAAAGCACACCGTCCTTTAGCTGCAGTGGCAGAACAGCATCCCCCAACATAGGCTACATTTCCACCCATTTGAATTCCACCCTCCATATGTTGGACCGATTATATGAACAGAGAAAAGCTATAAACGATTTCTTGATGATGCAGGCAGACAGAGGTACTCCCCAGTCGCCAGGACTACGGGATGAACAATGTCATTCCACTGATTCATGTCCTGGACCATATGCTGCTAAATCTGGATGGCCTGGGGACAGGAGATGTGGCGACTACATCTCTCGGTCACATGATCCCTGTGGGGGCTGAGCTAGATGAGGAGGAAGAGGACATTCTAGCACAAGCAATGCGTAGAGAAATGGCTGTTTTTTTCTACACAGGTGACAGGAGAGGAGGAGCAGGTGCAGCCAGAGGAGCTACAGGGCAATTAGGAAGACGAGGTAGATGACCCAGACACACCATAGCAGTATTCAGTGGAGATGGAGGAAGGGAGTCCCTCCGAGTCACTTGGTCAGATGGCCCGATGCATGCTCAGTTGTTTGCGTAGTGACAGCCGACTTATCACCATTCAGCAGAGGGATGACTACTGGCTCTCCACCATGTTAGATCCTCGCTACTGGTCGAAAATTGGGGACTTTTTTTTACAGCCGCTGAGAGGGAGGACAAACTGAACTACTATCGAGACATCCTATGTAGTCAGTTGGCCGCTGCCTATGTGCACCATCGCCCATCCTCACGCAGGTCTGACCGGGGGGGGAGCCCTCTGTGCTCACGTTTCACTGCCATGGCTGCTGGGTGGGGTTGGGGGGTCAGGAGCAGTACCAACTCCATCAGCAGCAACTTAAGTCTAGAGTCGCTGATGAGCAGTTTTCTTCTTCCACCTGCTGAAAAAACTACTCACCAGCAGCTAGATATAGAGCAGAACCTGAACCAGCAGGTTGTGGCACCCTGCCACCCAACATTGAAGATCCCCTGGACTACTGGGCAGTCAAACTCGATTTTTGGCCTAGACTGTCCGAGTTTGCCCTGGACAAGCTTTCCTGCCCGGCCAGCAGTGTGACATCAGAGAGGGTGTTTAGTGCAGAGGGGGCCATAGTTACCCCAAGGAGAACTCGCCTGTCCACCCAAAATGTGGAAAAACTGAACTATGTGAAGATGAATCAGGCATGGATCAGCCAAGATTTTCAAACACCAGTGCCTGATGCATCAGACTAGATCATCCATGGTGCCACACCTACATTTTGACAAAAGAGACCTGTTTCTTCTAGTTACCTGCTTCAGCTACTATTCTGATGCTGCCACCCACATGATGCCACACTTGCTGCCAGATGCTCCTACAGCAACCCACTATCTTCAGTTGGTACTTGTATTGCCTCCACCTCCCCACTATGTCACTGGGCAACTCTGTGGTCTCATCATGCTGCAGCCACCTCACCACTCTGGTCTCCTCATGCTGCTGCCACATTACCACTCTGTGGTCTCCACATGCTGCTGACATCTCACCAATATGTCACTGGGCCACTCTGTGGTCTCCACATGCTGCTGCCACCTCACCACTATGTCACTGGACCATTCTGTGGTCTCCTCATGCTGCTGCCACCTCACCACTATGTCACTGGACCACTTTGTGGTCTCCTCATGCTGTTTCCACCTCACCATTCTGTCACTGGGCCACTCTCATGCTGTTCCCACCCTCCCCACTCCATGACTGCGCCACTCTTTTGAATTTTTGGCCAGGTTGACATCATCATCTATTTGACCCTTCTTCTGATCTGTCAGAAGGAAGGAAAAATTAGACACACAACGTATCCTGTCTAGGTAGAAGCTGTATGGCCTGTATGACATGGTCCCTATTTTGCATTAGAATTGGCTTATCATCTGATAGCCAAAAGCAGGAGTGGGTATAAAACACAGAATACATGCAAATATTCCATTCACGTGTTAGGATCCATTTTTTCGTGGTTATTGTTCTCATGGATTAGAGGAAGGGCAAAACAATCAGTGACGTCAACACAAACTTACTGCTGACACCCTCTCCACTCTGTCAGGGGGGCTCTACTTGTATAAGCGTTTAATAGAACAGGTTCTGTAGACATCTATGTGGAATCAGCTGATGACGGTATAAAAGGAGTGCCCTCTTTCACGCTATAGTAGAATCTTGGGCCTCTACATGGTTCTTCATACCTGCCGCTAACATTGACCTGTAAGGCTGAGTTGACACTTAAGTGATTTGGTCAGTTTGGGCCCCGTAATTGAACAAATGAGTGAAGTGATTCTAAGAACGAAGCCTGTCATCTGCATGTTATACTGACTCATATTATTATTTCACTAACACAGTGTTACTGCAAGAGACAGTGTTCTACAGCACTTTACAAGGTTCTCTGCAGTCAGGAAATAGCTGTTAAACGCGTTTCACCAAAAATAAATTTGGATCGAATCTTTTCGGAAAATTCAGCAAACTGACCAAATTTAATTTTTAAAAAATTCGCTCATCGCTAGTTGTCTCGCTTCAGCAAATGACATTCATAATGTAGAGAAAGTTAATACAAGGCACTTACTAAATTATTATTAGCCATATTGCTTCCTTTGCTTGTTAGATTAATTTTTCCATCACATTTTACACTGTATCCATGGTTACAACCACCTTGAAATCCATCAGTGCTGGTCATGCTTGAGCACTATAGGATAAAGTTTCCGCCTCTCTGGTGGCCGAGACTGAGAGTGTGCATAGTCCAGCACCTTTTCCTATAGTGTGCAAGCATGGCCACCTCTGCTAAAAAAATTAATCTAGCCAGCAAAGGAATCCTTATGGACAATCACCATGCATTAGTAAGTGCCTTTTATTAAATTTCTCTACATGATAAATGCCATTTGCTGAAGTGAGACAATCCCTTTAAGGCCCAGACCGATATTTGCAAATTTGACATCTGTCATTTCACTTTATGTGGTGATAACTTTGCTTTTACTTATCCAAGCCATTCTAAGATTGTGCTTCATGTTAGTGGTAATCTTGAGTAATATGGTTTACCCTTATCAAAATTAGGGTTGTTTAGTTTAGAAAAAAGATGACCAAGGGGAGATCTAACAACTATTTTTAAATATATTAGAGGTCATCTATTTATTCCCAGGACTGTTATCGGGACAAGGGGACATCCTCTACGTCTAGAGGAAAGAAGGTTTCTACACAAACATAGAAGAGGATTCTTTACAGTAAGAGCAGTGAGACTATGGAACTCTCTGCCTGAGGAGGTGGTGATTGTGAACTCACTAAAAGAGTTCAAGCGGGGCCTGGATATATTTCTGGAGTGTAATATTACAGGCTATAATTATTACATTTTTGGAGAAGGGTCATTGATAGTGTTGATCGAGCATGATCTGCCGAATACCGCATGTGCTCGAGCGCAATGCTCGAGTCTTCTACCCGCACGTTTCTTGCCTGCTACGCAGCCAATAAACGTGCAGGTAAGTGCAGCCCTCACTGTAATGCTGTAGCCATGTTGGTTACTGGCATTACAGTGATTGGCTAGACGGAACGTGTCATCGGGTGCTATATAGCACCCGATGAAGTGTGTTCGGCTGTCTTAGTCAGGGAGAGCTGTGCTGAGGAAGGGACAGTCTAGGGAGTGATATAGGAATATTTTTATTAGAAAAACTTTTCAGAGACCCAAAAGTCCTAAGGACTATTGTGTGTGGCAGCAGCAATATATATTTTTAGCACAACCTGCGCTAAATTGCAAAAACTTTACAGACCCAAAAGTCTTTTTAAGATTTATTGTGTGTGGCAGCAATATCTATTTTTAGCGCATACTCAGCCAAATAGCGTGCAATAGTAAGGCCACTGTAGACAGCGACATTAGCTGCGCCACATCTCCAGTGTAAAGTGTGAGCATCCAGGGCCACCAGCAGACCATCAATCATAATTTTTCAAGGGCATGTATGATGCCCTCCTTTATGTGTAACAAAGGATGTATTGGAGTGCCGGTTCCTTGTAATGTTTGGCAGCCCTTTCACTTAGTGCATAGGCTTTATAAGTGTAGGAGTCCCACTACATGAACAATTGTACCACAATCTGAATGAGGCCCTCCTTTATGTGATATACAGGTTGTATTGGAGTGCCTCTTGCTTGTAATTTTTGGCAGCACTTGCGCTTTATATACAAGTAAATATACAGGAAAGAATGTTTCCTAACAATTTTTCCTCTAAAATCGATTTTATCTTTGGTTTTGTGCATGTGGCGAAACCAACCTCGCCACTGGGTTTTGGAGCGGACAGATTGCCAGCCTCTTGCCCCAGGATTATGGGCCCTCTCATCAGCCCATGGTAAATGTTTGAACCCCTGGTCCAATTCGTGCCATTTTGGGATATGTGAAATGTCTATGTGTAATGTAAAGGGTGGGACATTGTGTATTCGAATAATGATGTCTGTCCTATTGTCCCCACGTGTGTATTGGCGATTTCCCTTTGTCCTGAGAGATAATTGAATGAATGACTCCTCGGTTGTCTCCAGGACAAAAGACATTGTGTATTCTCCTGCCTGTGATAATTACATTAACCCGTGTAGGGTAATTGTATCACAGGCAGAGGGGAGGAATATGCTGGGGGTGTTTCTATTGTCCCATTGTATGTGATTGGCTGCTGTATCCCCTGTGTCTCAGTCTTCCTTCTGGTCCCCTAGGGGAGTGTCCACCAGGCGGGAGACCTGCATAAATACCGGTTTAACCAGAAAAGGATTCCTGTTTAACCATCAATACGGAGCCTCGTCTCGTACTTGGGGGGGGGGGGGGGGATTTCTACTTCAGAACGTTCTCTTGCCTGTTCCAGGAAAGGAGGACTTTGTATGGTTCCAGTTCGGGGGATTCCAGTGTTCATGGGTTGCTGTGCTCTTCGCCAGGGGAATCGCCTGAACGGTATTAACCATCACTATACCGGGTTATACCGTAACAGTGCATATTATTGTCAGTCTGTAAAAGTGGCGTACTACTCGGACAACATCGTTCACAACAGCGACCTGGGAGTCTAAGGGCTCTTTCGGGTCTCTATGCCGGAAAAATCCTGATCAGTTTTATCCCCATGCATTCTGAATGGAGAGAAATCCGTTCAGGATGCATCAGGATGTTTTCAATTCAGGACCGGAACGTTTTTTGGCTGGAGAAAATTCCGCAGCATGCTGCGCTTTTTGCTCCAGCCAAAAATCCTGAACACTTGCCGCAAGGCCGGATCCGGAATTAATGCCCCTTGAAAGGCATTAATCCGGATCGGCCTTAAGCTAAACGTTGTTTTGGCACATCGCCTGATCCGACGTTTAGCTTTTTCTCAATGGTTACCATGGCAGCCAGGACGCTAAAGTCCCGGCTGCCATGGTAAAGTGTAGTGGGGAGCGGGGGAGCAGTATACTTACAGTCCGTGCGGCTTCCGTGGCGCTCCAGAGTGACGTCAGGGCACCCCACACGCATGGATCACGTGATCCATGCGCATGGGGCGCTCTGACGTCATTCTGGAGAGCCCCGGGAGCCGCACGGACTGTAAGTATACCGGTCCCCTGCTCCCCACTACTACTATGGCAACCAGGACTTTAATAGCGTCTTGGCTGCCATAGTAACCTCAAAGCATTTCGAAGACTGATCAGGATCCTGATCAGTCTTCTAATGCTTTCAGGCGACTTGCGTTCTGATGGATCCGGCGGGACGGAAGTGCCAGCCGGATCCTCAGAACGCAAGTGTGAAAGAGGCCTAAGTTGCACCCAGACATCATCCCCATTCTGTTCCTGAACCATTTAGGTGGTGTTTCCATCCATTTCTGACCTTTTCCTATGAACAGGGCACCCTCCCTCTTCAGAGTAGGGGTGTCTGGTTTAATGGTCGGGTTCTTACATTGACTTCCATTATACATCCCGATGTGTTCAGCCCAAGCACCCGATCACCTGAGCACTTTGGTGCTCGATCAACACTAGTCATTGATCTAGGGAGTTATTCTGGTTTATTGATTGGAGTCGGGAAGGAATTTTTTTCCCCTTAAAATTAGGAAAATTGGCTTTCAGCTCATAGTTGATTTTTTGCCTTCCCCTGTATCAACTTGCAAAATAGCAGGCTGAAATGGGTCCGCAATCCGGAACTGCTACTTAGTGCTTCCATGGTGTTTATTTCCGTGCCTCCACACCGCAAAAATATATAACTTGTTCTACTTTTTTATGGTGCGGATGGATCACGGACCCATTCAAGCTGAATTGGTCTGGATTGGTTGCGGCTGCCACACGGATGGGGTCCGTGCATTGGGGAACGCAAATTACTGTCCCCAATGCACGGAACAGTCGCATAACGGCCATGTGCAAGTGGCCTAAGGGTCATGCCACATTTGAAGACACCCTGAGGTACCCCTACGGTGGAAGCCCTCAAAAAAAGACCCCATTTTGGAAACTACACACCCCCCACCCACCCAAGGAATTTTTCAAGAGGTGCAGGAAGCACCTTGGTCCAACAGACGTTTCATAGAATTTAGAAACCTTTGGCCGTAAAAATGAAAAATGACATATTTTACAAGAAAATCTTGCTTTAGCCCCAATTTTTTCATTTCCCCATATTGTGTTATGCACTTCCTCATGGATACAGCAAAACCCCAAACATGGTTCAAAGTGCTGTATGGGCACAGCAAGCTTTTTTTTTGGAGAGGAATGAAAGCATCCTAGTCTTCACAGAGGGCAGATCATTGAATCAATACTCTGAAAGAGTTAAATAGGGAGGAGAGCAGACATAGTAGTCTTCAGAGGTATGGAATGAATTAGACAATCTGTGTATCAGTGTAGAGAGAGCAAGAAGAACACCCATGGCAGCATCTCAGTACAAGACTTTTCTAGCTGGTACATGAAAGATAATAAACCAAGCAGTCTCCCTGACATACTGTATACTGTAGACCTCAAATCCATAAACTAGGGAAACACCACCCACATGAGAATTTTCTGCAAACTGCATCTCAAGGTATATAACATGAATGAAGGAATGGAGATTGCCTAAACCTTTTTTTAACTCAAGTTAACCACTAACGTACATAGAAATAATTTTTCCGAATCAAAGTCAATGAAAAGCATAATTTGTTTTCTCTTCTTAATGTGGTGTTTTAATATTATTCATCTGTTTCTTTTTTTTTTTTTTTTTAGTTACTACTAATCTATTATAGGGGTTATTATACAGAGTTATTCCCCAGACCCTCCTGCCCCCTTTTCATAATTATCTACCTGTCAAATTATCAATTTTCAGGCAATCTGTTCATTTACCAAGAAGACCAGAACAAATAAAGTTATAGGCAGATGTACTGTACTTCAAAACATAGGCTGATAAAAAATGTGAATACATTTTTCAATTACGGTACATAGTTAATACAGTTCAATTAAGTCTATCTAGTTCAACCAATGGATAGGAGTGGATGCAAAATTTAGAAAAGGGAGTAAGACACAGATTTCTATACATTTTCATAAGCATTAATGCCATTTACTTTAAAGAATTTAAATAAGCCATTTTTAAAACTGTCCAATGTTCCTGCTGTGACGACATCCTGAGGTGGACTATTCCACAAGTTCACAGTTCTCACAGTGAAGCCACCTATTCACCTCTGGAGACTGAACTTTTTGTTCTCCAGATGGAGGCAGTGCCCCTTTGTGTTTTGAAGGGATTTTACATGGAACAGCTTTTTAGCATATTTTTTGTACAGTCCATTTATATATATTTGTATAGGTTACTCATGTCCCCCTTAGATGTCTTTTCTCAAGACTAGAGATGAGTGAATAATTGAAAAGTTGATAAGGCTGATTCGGCGAATTTTACAAAAAAATTCACTTTATGACAAATTACTTCGTCACAAAGCGCATTTTTTTGTAAGTAGCGGGTGCAATGACAGGGAGCTGCTATAGCGCCACACCGGTCATTGTACCCCTCAGATGCATGATCGCGGCATCTGAGTGTAAAAATAGTGTAAAATTAACAATTAGGTCGGCCCATGCTGGTTATCACTAATGATATTATTTACAGTCACTTACTCCTATATATAGTCCCTTAAGAGTCCTTCAAACATTTTTCCCACAATAACTGGTCCATAATTACCTGTGAAGGACCTAAGCCCTTTTTGAATATTGGCATGTTTGCCTTGTGCCAGTCATTTGGCACTGTACCAGTCCCTAGAGAATCTCTAAAACTATAAACAGGGGCACAGCAAAGACTGAACTGAGTTCTTTGAGAACCCTTGGGTGTAATCCATCTGGACCTTGTTCACATTTATATTATTTAACTTAGCTTGGACAATATGTACAGTTAGCCAGCTGAGTATATTACTGGATGTACTAACAGTCCTAGTGCCTTCAATACTGTCTCCTTTCTCTTTTGTATATACAAAGCTACAAAAAAAAAAATAAAAAAAATTATAACTTTGCCTTTTTCCTTATCTTCAGTGACTAGAGTTGAGCGAACACCTGGAAGTTCGGGCTCGCCGGGTTCAATCGAACTTCACCGCAAAGTTTGAGTTCGGGACCCGACCTTGACCCAAACTTGACCCCGAACCCCATTGAGGTCAATGGGGACCCGAACCTTGGGGCACTAAAATGGCTCTAAAAAAAGTCCTGGAAAGGACTAGAGGGCTGGAAATTGAAGCAAAATGTGGGTAGGGAAATAACTTAAAATAACATAAAATACATAAAAATTAAAAATAAACGTTCTAAACCTGAGCACAAGTAAGAGACAGTGGCACCTGCCACCCCGCAAATAGATGATGTCGCAGCAAAGCCACACATCTTTCACCGTCACCAATCATCTCCACATTATACCACGGAAGTGTTCAGCTAGAAAAAGTAAGTGCCCCCCTACCCACCCGCTATCCCTGGCCCTGAATGCCAGGATTTCAAAATTTCTGGTCCTTTGAAATGCTGTCATTCTGTCTGGTGGAGATGGATGGAAACTTTTAAAAAACGTATGGCTGTGGCTGTCCCACAGTACGTGGTTCCCAGCCACCACTACTTTTCCAGACGAGCCATCCCTTCCTTGCACAACCAAGTGGCGGACAAATTCAGGTGTGCACTGCGCAATGCCATCTGTGGCAAGGTCCACATAACTACCAATACGTGGACCGGTAAGCACAGGCAGGGAAGTTATATCTCCCTAAGAGCACACTGGGTAAATGTAATGGGGGCTGGGCCAGAGGCAGATAGCAGTTTGGCGCATGTCCTTCCGCCCCAGAGAATTGCAGGGCATTTCTCTTTGCCTCCTGTTGCCGCCTCCTCCTCCTACTCTGCTTCCTCCCCCTCTACCACCTCCTCATCCGCTCAGCGTAACACCTTCACCACCAGTATCAGCACAGCCAGGGGGAAACGACAGACGGCTGTTCTGAAACTCATCTGTTTGGGGGACAAACCCCACACCACGCAGGAGCTGTGGACGGACATGAAACAGCAGACCGATGAGTGGTTGGTGTCACTGAGCCTCAAGCCCGGCCTCGTGGTGTGCAATAATGGGCGAAATCTCGTAGCTCTGGGCCTAGCCGGTTTGACACACATTCCTTGCCTGGCGCATGTGCTGAATTTGGTGGTGCAGAAATTCCTGAACACCTGACAGTGAAAATCAATTCATTTAATCCAGCTCTTAGATTCTGGTGGGACAAATTCACTGGGGCCTGAGCTGCAGATGTGACAGGCAAATAATTTGTCGGTTAGATTGTTGGGTAACATTTCCACAGTTATCAGGACTTTTTATTATAAATTGTAACAAAAACTATACAAGAGAAAATTTACCCGACCAGCTTCCCACCCTCCCTCCTTACACTCATTACCACTCAAACCACTAATTAATGCCCATTCCCAAACTATCTACAAATTTACTTATAACATATTTAAATAACTATAAGTCAGATAAGTATTAAGCAAATATATTTGCTGCATTTGTGGGAGAGGAGGCTGATTACAAGGCTATTTATAGGCACCTGTGGGCCCAGGCTGACGTCGATTCAGCTGATTTCACTACCTCTGGGTCATCTCTAGGATACAGCAGCATGGTGTGGAGGCTCCTTACGGCTGGGCGACGGCAGAATGTCTCAGAAGGGCGCTGGTATCCATGGTACCATCTGAGTTGTTTGCACGGGACCCACTCTGCGGTCTGCAACATATAGCGCTCTGGGACAAAGCAGAGTTCGGGCGCTAATGGTCGAACGATCGTTGCTAGTATTGTTGTCTGGCTGTTTAGGGGCCTGTGGGGGCCATCACATACAGTTATTGGGGTAGCATGCGCTTAGAGTAGGTATGGTCGCATGTTTCCTGATACCTGGTCTACATGCGGGGCGCGTGTCTGCAGTTGGCTCAAGCTATTCACGCTGTGTTTAAGTGATGGTAAATGTGTATCAATGGTCGATTTAAAAAAATAAATAAATAAAATACGCAGCAGTATTGTGTGGAGGCCCGTTCATGCCTGGGCAACGACAGAAAGTGCCAGGCGAGTGCTGACATTCACGTTTGCATCAGACTTGTTTGCATGACACACGAGACTTCTAGTACTCTGGGACGAACATGAGTTGGGCGTTAATGGTCAAACGACCATTGTTAGCATTTTTGTCCGGCTGTTTAGGGGCTTGTAGGGGGCTGTTGCATATAGTTATTGGTGTAGCATGCGCCTAGAATAGGTATGGTCGCATGTTTTCTGATACCTGTTACATGCTGGACGCTGTGTTTAAGTGATGGTATTTTATTTATTTCTTTTTTTGAAGGGTCGTGTATCAATTGTCATTTAATAATTAACAAAAATAAGAAAATCCGCAGCATCGTGTGGCGGCTCCTTCACGCCTGGGTAATGGTAAAAGGTGCCAGGCGAATGCTGCCGCTCACAGTAGGATCGGACTTGTTTGCACAGGACTCAAACTGCGGCCTGCGATTTGCAGTGCTCTGGGATGAAGGGGGTTGGGCGCTAATAGTCGAATGATTGTGATTAGGATTGTTGCCTGGCCGTTTAGGGGCTGGGGGGGTGGTCTACTGTATATATAATTATTGGTACCATATATACCTAAAAATAGGCAGGAATGAGCATGCTAAAAAAAAATTTAAAAAATGGTTGCATGTTTACTGTCACCTGTGTTACATGCGGGGCGCACGTCCGCAGTTAGCACCAGATATGCAAGGTGTTGGTAAATGTGTATCAATGGTCTGTATATGGGGGCACAAGCAGATTTGGTCAAGGCGTCTGTATTTGAGTTCTGATGCTCTTGTATGTAAGTGTGTTTAATCTATAAACTGTATTTTATGGGCACGCATGTGTCAGTGGTTCTGTGCTATGTTTATAGGTGCACCACCATGTCAATTAATTGGCGTTGCATCAGGGTTTATATTCAACCACGTTTATGTTTTTCCTAGGCAAACACGAGGTGGTGTTATGGTGACCATCGTTCCAAAAAAAAAACAGAACTCCTGCAGCATCATGTGGAGGTTCGTTAGCGCTTGGCAATGGCACAAGGTGCCAGGCGAGTGCTGGCATTCACAGTAGGATCGGACATGGTTACATGGTCCGTGACTTGTAGCGCTGGTTAGGATTGTTACCTTCAAAGCTACGTCCTGTGTCTACATTTACATCTTGTCCTATACTCCATTCACTACTAGGGCTGCATTCATGTGTCTGCTGTTGCATCACGTTAATACTCTGCTCACTTTCAGATTGCATTCATACGGCTGCTTTCTACCATGCTTTTCATGCTCATACTTAGAGCTGTGCCCATACCATGTTTTTAGGAACCACTTACATCCAGAGCTGCATTCACCCACCTGTTCTTACATCATGTGTTATACTCTGCTTCCACTTAAAGCACATTTTCCTTTTCATTGCTACATCATGGTTTACTCAGTATTCTTACTAGGGCAGTCAGCACCCACCGCTCTGACACTGCTTTCCCGATAAACATAGTTGCTTTCTTTTCAGGCTTGCATTTCTTTCCTTGGTGGTTTGTTACATTCCATAATTCCATAGGCCTACTTTTTCTGTTCACTTCGGTGGATTAAAAAAATAAATAAAAATGTTAGTGGTGTTCTTTAGTCCTGGTTTGTATTCACTCAGACTGGTCTCCTTTACTTCTGGTTCGCATTCACTCAGATTGGTCTCCTGCCCCAGTTCACTAAACAGCTCCTCAGCGGTCAGTGGGCCAATTAGAGTTTTTTCCTACTATGTTTTCACAAGTTGTTTATTTGTTTGTCACTATAAGGGTCTTCTCTTAGCGAACTGCAATGCCTCTGGCTCTTGTTTTTCTCCCATCTGTTTCAATTTCACGATACACGGTTGGTTTTAATGTTTTATATATGCACGTGGTTCGGATCACTAATATCTATGCATATCCAATCAGGTCTGGCTCACGTTTTAATTGAATATCATCACCGTAATGTCATCCAGATCAGTCTCTTGGCTTTAGGGGGCCTTATGACTTTGGGGGCCCGATGACTGCTTCGGCCTCATGGCTCCGGGGGCCCTATGACCATTTTTCATGTTGTTCGTTAGGGGTGCAATATGGTTGTAGGCTGTTTAGTGTCCTAGGTCCGCTGTCGCAGGGGGTTATGGTTATGCGAATCCCCAAGTCATACTGGTGCTGCATAAGTG
Organism: Bufotes viridis; assembly: GCA_033119425.1. Lineage (NCBI taxonomy): Eukaryota > Metazoa > Chordata > Amphibia > Anura > Bufonidae > Bufotes > Bufotes viridis. Next base: position 331,498,319 of record CM065590.1, on the reverse strand, counting down.
GTTTATATATACAAAAAATAAAAAAACTATACTATGGTGTCAGTTTCGTTCACAGGAAGTCCTGTCACGACTACAGGCGCAAGTTACAAAGTCATATCTACCGACTAATAAGTCCTGTCACGACTACAGACTAGGGCTGCACGATATGGGAATTTTGTGTGATTGCGATTAGGGCCCCAAAAATTGCGATAACGATATGCGATGCGATATTTTAAGGGAGTTGTGCTAGAGGTCTATTTGCTTGGATTTTCACATATGAGCCGCTGACGCGGCTGGGTATGACATTGTTATGGGGGATCTGTGGATGGCACTGTTATGGTTGATCTGTGGATGGCGCTGTTATGTGGGGGATCTGTGGATGACGCTGTTATGGGGGATCTGTGGATGACACTGTTATGTGGGGGATCTGTGGATGACGCTGTTATGTGGGAGATCTGTGGATGACGCTGTTATGTGGGGGATCTATGGATGTCACTGTTATGGGTGATCTGTGGAGGACGCTGTTTTGGGGATCTGTGGAGGATGTTGTTATGGGGGATCTGTGGAGGGCGCTGTTATAGGGGATCTGTGGAGGACGCTGTTATGGGGGACCTGTGGATGACACTGTTATGTGGGAGATCTGTGGATGACGCTGTTATGTGGGGGATCTGTGGATGACACTGTTATGGGTGATCTGTGGAGGACGCTGTTATGGGGGACTTGTGGAGGACACTGTTATGGGGGACCTGTGGAGGACACTATTATGGGGGGATCTGTGCATGACGCTGTTATGGAGGGGTTCTGTGGATGACACTGTTATGGGGGTCCTGTGGATAACACTGTTATGGGGGGGATCTGTGGATGACACTGTTATGGGGGGATCTGTGGATGACAATGTTATGGGGGATCTGTGGAGGACGCTGTTATAGGGGTTCTGTGGAGGACGCTGTTATGGGGGATCTGTGGAGGATGCTGTTATGGGGGATCTGTGGAGGACGCTGTTATGGGGAACCTGTGGAGGACACTGTTATGGGGGACCTGTGGAGGACGCTGTTATGGGGGATCTGTGGAGGATGCCGTTATGGGGGACCTGTGGAGGACGCTGTTATGTGGGGGATCTGTGGATGACGCTGTTATGTGGGGGATCTATGGAGGACGCTCTTATGGGGGATCTGTGGATGACACTGTTATGTGGGGGATCTGTGGATGACGCTGTTATGTGGGAGATCTGTGGATGACGCTGTTATGGGTCATCCACAGATTCCCCACATAACAGCGTCATCCACAGATCACCCATTACAGTGCCATCCACAGATTCCCCATAACAATGCCATACCCAGCCGTATCAGCGGCTCATATGGGAAAATCCAAGCAAATAGACCTCTAGCACAATTCCCTTAAAATATTGCATCGCATATCATTATCGCAATTTTTAGGGCCCTAATCGCAATCGCACAAAATTCCCATATCGTGCAGCCCTAGTAGCCACAGGAAGGGGGGGCATGAAAGGATGGGGTTGTGAAAAAAATATGGTGGGGGGGCCGCCCGTTCAAAAATTTGCTGTTGGGCCCAGTCATTTCTAGCTACACCTGCTGGGTCTGCCGCATTTAACTTCTGGGTCTCCAAATTGGGGACATGGCCAGCCAGGGTATTGTCTGAACATGTGTTTAGCACGGCTGGGGGCGTTATCACAGACAAGCGCAGCCGCCTGTCCACAGCCAACGTGGACAATCTCATGTTCATTAAAAAGAACCAGTCATGAATCCCACATAACTTGTTCGTACCTTATGCAGAATAGACATGTATACCGGCCCCACCCAACCATTGTTATACTTCAGCGCTCTTACTCTTTGTTTTATTTTTTAAATTTCCCAATGTTTTGGGGTCTACACCAATTTATAAAAAAAGAAAAAAACAAAATAAAACACATTTTTGTTGGCGACTACCTTTGGCTTCACAGCCAAAAGAGGCTTTATGTCAGGCAACAATGTAACCACCAATTGTAATTTATTAAGTTCCCTGTCTGTTATGCAGTGCAGGGGTACTTTGAAAGAAAGAAGGGGTACAGATCACCCAACAATCTGAAGGCCACCTAATTTACTTAATATATTTCTAATTCAGATATGCAATGCAGGGGTACTTTGAAAAAAAAAAGGGATACAGATTACCCAAAAATCTGAAAGCCACCTAATTTACTGAATATATTTCCCAGTCAGGTATGCAGTGCAGGGGTATTTTATGGCCCAAGAATGTAACAGACAATTTTTTGAAATTTACCTCCCTGTCACCTATGCAGAGCAGGGGTTTGTATATGTCACCCAAGAATAGAGTTGAGCGAACACCTGGATGTTCGGGTTCGAGAAGTTCCGACGAACTTCACAAAAATGTTCGGGTTCGGGATCCGAATTCGACCCGAACTTGACCCCGAACCCCATTTAGGTCAATGGGGACCCGGACTTTTGGGAGCACTAAAAAGGCTGTAAAATAGCCCTGGAAAGGGCTAGAGGGCTGCAAAAGGCATCAGAATGTATGTAAATCCCCTGCAAACAAATGTGGATTGGGAAATGACTTAAAATAAAATAAATAAAAATTAACCAATATCAATTGGCAACTTGGAGAAGAAGGTGAAATAGAAGGTTGGGGTGGCGTCAGGTGGGAATGCTATGGGAGTTGAAGTTCTCATCACAGCCAAAAAGGATTCATGTCTGCCTGCAGTGCCACAGGCCTCATTCACAGACTCAAGGCCATGGCAAGCATACATGGAAGTTGAAGTTTACATCACAGCCAAGAAGGATTCATGTCTGTCAGCAGTATCACAGGCCTCACTTACAGACTCAGGCCAATGGCAACCATACATGGGAGTTGAAGTTGTCATCACAGCTAAGAAGGAATCATGTCTGCCTGCAGGGCCACAGGCCTCATTCAAACATTCAGGCTCAGGGGACCCACAAAGAGGAGAGTTAAAATCACGCCAAGACAATATTGATTTCAACCAGCAATGCCACAGGCCTCATTCACAGATTCAGACTCATGTCACCCATATAAAAGAGAGTTACCATCATGACAAAACAGTATTGATTTAACCCAGTAGTGCCACAGGTCTCATTTACTAATTCAGGACATTGGCACCCGCAAAGAGGAGAGCGGTCCCGTAATAGCAACACAGGCCTCAGGTCAACCTGCAATGGAACAGGCCATTATCATTTATGTAGGCCTCTGACACCCAGTCATCAGCACTGGCCATGTTGGTTAAGTACTCCAAAGACCACTCCGAGCCAGCAGCAGAAGAGGGAGCAGGAGGAGCATGAGAGAGTTGATAGTTTTTAAGGTGTTTACTCCACTGCAGTTCATGCTTTGCATGTAGATGCCTGGTCATGCAGATTGTGCTCAGGTTAAGAGAACGTTTATGCCTCACTTCAGGCTCTGATGGCACAAAATGCAAACCACTCGTGTCTTGTCGTCAGGACATTGTGTGAAGAACTGCCATGCCAATGAACTCTTTGGAGCAGGCCTTGGTGTGCTCGGTGCCTGGGTGCGGTGGACAGTAGCAGGCGTACTGTCTCTGGAATGGCCGCTGCGCTTTTGCACCCTGCTCCATTTTTTGCTGTGCTGTTGCCTCTGTGCGACCACCGCCTCTTCCTCAGAACTGCACGCCTTACTAGCACGACCTTCAGTCCAATCTGGGTCTAGGACTTCATCATCCTCCACATCATCTTCCACCCATTCATGACCCCTGCCCTCCTCGTCGGTCTGCACATTGCAGAAAGCCACAGCAGTTGGCACCTGTGTTTTGTCATCATCAGAGACGTTTTGTGGCGGTATTCCCATGTCCTCATCCTGCAACAAAAGTGGTTGAGCATCAGTGGATTCAAGGTCTTCCTCTTCTGGGGCAGGGCTGGGTGGATGGGTCAGGGAAACCCTGCCAACAGAGTCACCAAAAAGCATGAGACTTTCCTGCATGATTTGGGGCTTTGACTACTTGGCTGATTTGCAAGGTGGGTGAGGTGGAAGACTGATGGGCATGGGCTGCAGGTGCCAACTCTGAGCTTTCTGCAGAGGACTGGGTGTTAGATACTGTAAAGTAACTGGAGGCACTGTCAGACACCCAATCTACTATCGCCTGTACATGTTCTGGCTTCACCATCCGTGGAGCGGCATTTGGGCCTGTCAAATAACGCAGCATATTCTGACGCTTACTCGCACCAGAGGAAGGTGTTTGACTTGGAGCGGTAGTTGGAGCTGAACAGCCAGGTCCTCTCCCAGCAACAGGAGCTCCACCAACACCACCACGACCACGACCATGCCCACGTCCTCATTATTTGCGTTCACCCACCAAGCTGAAAGATTGGTCTCTCTCTGGTGTCAATTTACCTGCCACTAGTCGACAATTACGTTTGCTAAGGCAGTGCCCGTGTCATAAAAATGCTCTGTGGACCCAGAATAATGTTTTTGTGCCCAAAATACACTGATTCTCAATTTCTATGCGGTAATGTAAAATATTTTTTTTTTGTTACGCTGTTTCCACAAGTGGTTTGTGGAACAAGAACAAGTATTTTTGTAATAAAATACAGAAAATTTGTATTTCACTGCTGTAAATTGAAATTCATTATTTATACGCCGGATGCACAATAGTTTTTTCGGCCTAAAACACGGCTTTTTTCAATAAAACCCCAATATGCAGTTTTTGACTGCTGTCCATTAACAGCAGATATTTATACTATGTATAGACAATAGATTTGGGGACCCAAAGCACGGATTTGGTCACCAAAATTCATAAATGCAGTATTAGACTGTTATAAATTGGAAATAATTATTTAAACGACGGATGCACAACTGTTTGTTCAGCCTAAAACACAGTTTTTTTCAATAAAACCCCAAAATGCAGTTTTTTTACTGCTGTAAATTTAAATAAGATATTTATACCGTGCATGTACAACTGCTTTGTGAAGCAAGGATATTGCTTTTTTCACACAAAAAAAGAATAATGTACTCTTTCTCAGCTGTAATGTGAAATCTGTATTTAAGCGGTGTATTTTAAGATCCTCTGTGGATCAGGATTACCACTCTTGCTGTACAGGATTACACTTATGCTGTATTTCACAGCAGCAATGTAAAATAGGTGGTTGTAATGGGTATTTCAGACTGTTTGGTGGACCTTGAATAACGTTTTTTTTTTTCTATAAAAAACAAAGAAGCATGATTTCCATGTAGAAATAGAAAATATGTCAATGAGCGGTGTATGCAGAACTGTTGAGACGATTTTTACAAATTTACCTCCCTGTCATCTATGCAGAGCAGGGGTTTGTATATGGAAAAACTAGGTTAATGTCACACAATATTGTAACAGACGATTTTTAGAAATTTACCTCCCTGTCACCTATGCAGAGCAGGGGTTTGTATACGGCAAAAATGGTAAAATGTCACCCACCAATGGAACACTATTATAACCTATTATAACTATCTAGCAAAAAAAGTGTGTTTTTTATATATATATTTTATATTAGCAAGGTAACTGCAGTATTTAACGGTTTTATTGGACTGTCAGATATGCAGTGCCTGTTGCAGACAGAGAAACAAAATCACTTTAGGTCACAAAAATATGTGACAGACTAATGTAATTGAATAATTTTCACTGCCAGGTATGCTATGCAGGCCTCAGGGGTACTTGACCGGCGAAAAAGGGGAATTTGTCCTCCACTGAGCTACCATAACAGAATTAAAGTAATGCCCATGGCACACATGCAGTTGCAAGTGCACCGCAGTTACAAATATGGCTGCCGACGCCCATCAAACTAGCAGATGGATTAAAAGTTATTTTTTAGTGTCACTGGGCTCAGGGCAGGGTATAAAAATGTAGCATAGACACCCTCAATAATCGCTGTAGTTTGAAGATTGAACACCAAGTACACCAGAATTCTTCCCTAATCTACCTCACAGCAGCAGCAGCATCCTATCCTTACACTGAGAAGAGCAGAGTGACGTGCGGCACTACATGACTTCAGCCTATATAGAGGCTGGGTCACATGCTGTATTTGGCCAATCACAGCCATGCCATTAGTAAGCATGGTTGTGATGGCTTCTAAGGGCAGACTAGTGAAACGCTTGTTGATTACAGCATTGTAAAAGGGAGGCCATCCATTAAAAACAAACGAGCGATGATTGAGAAACCAGTCGCTAAACACTTTATTGAGTATGGTCATTCCATCAATCAGATGCGTTTTCATGTGATTGACTCGGTTGGACCACTGAAAAAGGGTGGTGATAGGGACAAAATACTGAGGAAAAAATAATTAAAATTAATATGCACCCTAAAAGCTTTGCAGCCGTAAGGGTTGAACTTAGAATTTAATGTAACCAGCATTGATTAGGCATAAATACGGTGATAGGACTCTTCAGTATGGAATATAAACAGGGTACACTTTGAGGTTTGTTTTTAGTGGATGGCCTCCCTTATACAATGCTCTATTGTGGGGTAGTTATGACCCCTGCATAGTATATATACATGATAACAGACTGATCGATATATTGGATTGGTAAGGGCGGATGATGCGCATGCATTGTGTATGAAATATCATGTTACCTAAGTTGGTTGGATATCACATAATGCATGATGGTATTTACTTGAAATGTGCTTTCTGATTGTTGTATATTGTATATGTCTGTGTCTATGGGATGACATCCCTCCTGCTTTGCACTGGCACACTGCCTTTTCGGGCATATGGGCGTTTTTTTAGAATATACATACAATAGATACATATTATCTGACAGTACCCGATGGTGCTGTTATAGTTATATGGTTATTGTGATGGCTGGATGCGTGATCATACATGTCCCGATTGTATGGATGTATGATTTACGCTGGTGTTCCAGGTTGCGCTGCGGATGTTACCAAGGTGTTGAGACGTTGGTCCGCTGGTTGGCTGTGGAACGCGGGTGCAGATGACACGTAGGGTGACGCAGCGGATCTCGCTGACGTCACCCCTCGCGAGAAAACACGTCTGGCCGTTTCTCAGAGTGGACCACGGGACAGCACAGCGGGAGGGACCTGCGCAGAACAGTCTGGAGGACGCGGGATTTGGATGATATACTTTTTTGTTGACATGCACCGGTCAAAGGTGTAGTATGCATTAGCCATTATGTTAAATAGAGTTTTGAGATTTTCTCTATGTGAAGGGGAATTGGTACTGTGGGCAGTGTGAAGCGATGTGGGATTGGTTGGTGCGGTATTAGGGAGGTGTTATACTGTATGGAGGGGGCACTGGGGTTCATTAAACTGTATGGTGGTCACTGGGGGTCATTATATTGAATAGGGGCTCTGGTGGTCATCATACTGAATGGAGGGTCATTGGGGATCATTATACTGTGTAAGGGGCCATCATGGTGTAATGGACCCCCTAGTGACCCCCTCACATGTGTATCATTGCTGGAGCGCAGGGGAGCCGGCAGTCCTGTCATTCACTAACCCCATCTCCCTGCGTTCCTTCTCTCCTCAGGCCCGCTGCAGCAGTGAGACACACGTCATGATGTCACTGCTGGGCCGGGCCTGGAGGAGAGAAGGAGCTGTGCAGTGATGTAGCTAGAACTGACTGGGCCCCACAGAAAATTTTAGTACACCCCCACCACCCCAGTGGGTTCACATCATGTTTTTGCTATCGGTTTGATGTATACAAATGTGCAGCACTCCACGTTTTTGTATCTTGCAGAGTCCAGTAAAAAAAATGCATACGTTAACGTATATTTTTTTTACAATGGAACTGTGTGGTGAATGGACGCCACTGTACGGCATCAGTCTGAGGCATCTGTTAACGTATACATTTTTTGTTATGCATTAAATGGATGGCAAAAATAGGATGTGAACCCAGCCCTAGTGTCAGAATAAGTACCACTACACAGCGGAGCAGCGGGACGGAGAGGGGATGCCGCCATATACTGACAAAGCACTACCTGGTCCTGGTGGTCAGGGGTAAGGACTGTGTTTTCCAAGGGTCATTTATCTACTGGGAAATACAGGGCACAGTATAATACACTAGAATCAATATACAAGGTGGTTCATTTATATGGATACCCCTTAATAAAATGGGAATGGTTGGTGATATTAACTTCCTGTTTGTGGCACATTAGTATATGTGAGGGGGGGAACTTTTATAGATGGGTGGTGACCATGGCGACCATTTTGAAGTCGGCCATTTTGAATCCAACTTTTGTTTTTTCAATAGGAAGAGGGTCATGTGACACATGAAACTTATTGGTAATTTCACAAGAAAAACAATGGTGTGCTTGGTTTTAGTGTAACTTTATTCTTTCATGAGTTTTTTACAAGTTTCTGACCACTTATAAAATGTGTTCAATGTGCTGCCCATTGTGTTGGATTGTTAATGCAATCCTCTTCTCCCACTCTTCACACACTGATAGCAACACCGCAGGAGAAATGCTAGCACAGGCTTCCAGTATCCGTAGTTTCAGGTGCTGCACATCTCGTATCTTCACAGCATAGACAATTGCCTTCAGATGACCCCAAAGATAAAAGTCTAAGGGGGTCAGATCGGGAGACCTTGGGGGCCATTCAACTGGCCCACGACGACCAATCCACTTTCCAGGTAACTGTTCATCTAGGAATGCTCGGACCTGACACCCATAATGTGGTGGTGCACCACCTTGCTGGAAAAACTCAGGGAACGTGCCAGCTTCAGTGCATAACGAGGGAAACACATCATCATGTAGCAATTTCGCATATCCAGTGGCCTTGAGGTTTCCATTGATGAAGAATGGCCCCACTATCTTTGTACCCCATATATCACACCATACCATCAATTGTTTTGTTCCAACAGTCTTGGAGGGATCTTTCCAATGTGGGTTAGTGTAAGACCAATAGCGGTGGTTTTGTTTGTTAACTTCACCATTCGCATAAAAGTTCGCCTCATCACTGAACAAAATCTTCCGCGTAAACTGAGGGTCCTGTTCCAATTTTTGTTTTGCCCATTCTGTAAATTCAGTGCTCCGATCTGGGTCATCCTCGTTGAGATGCTGCAGGAGCTGGAGTTTGTAAGGGCGCCAGTTGTGAGTAGCTAATATCCGCCGAAGGGATGTTCGACTAATGCCACTCTCCAGTGACATGCGGCGAGTGCTACACTGTGGGTCTTGCTGAATGAAGCTAGGACAGCCACTGATGTTTCTTCATTAGTGACAGATTTCATGCGTCCACATTTTGGCAAATCCAACACTGAACCAGTTTCACGAAACTTAGCAAGCAGTTTGCTAACTGTAGCATGGGAGAAGGGTGGTCTTGCATTGAAAATCTGCTGCAATGACCCGGTTACTGCATTCACCAGACATCAACACAATTTCTATCCGCTCGTGTTAACCTCGGCGACATGTCAATGGCTGTAAACAAAGAGAAACTTGTAAATACCTCATGAAAGAATAAAGTTACGTTAAAACCAAGCACACCATTGTTTTTCTTGTGAAATTCCCAATAAGTTTGATGTGTCACATGACCCTCTTCCTATTATAAAAACAAAAGTTGGATTCAAAACGGCCGACTTCAAAATGGCCGCTATGGTCACCACCCATCTATAAAAGTTTCCCCCCTCACATATACTAATGTGCCACAAACAGGAAGTTAATATCACCAACCATTCCCATTTTATTAAGGTGTATGCATTTAAATGGCCCACCCTGTACTATAAACATATTAGCCCTACCCCCAAATAATAATACAATTAGGGGCTCATTTATTATATAGAAATACGTCTATATTAGGCATATTTCTGACACTGATTGTGGTGCAAAGGTCCTTAGCACCGCAATCTGCATCTTTTTCCCGCTCATGCCAGGTCTAAAACAGTTATGGCCATACAATTATTGGATACCACCGCCATACAGTGAACGGATAACACCACCATACAGTGACCGGATAAAAGGGTATAAGAGGGCACAGTACAGGGAATGACTAGGGGCACTGTACAGGGTGTGGTAAGAGGGCACAATGCAGGGTATAAGGGGGCATAGTAAGGGGTGAGGGGCACAGTAACATAACCCTGTGATGTTAGAAGGTCCTTATGGTGAATGTGGTTCAGATGCCACCATAATGAGAGGCAGAGGAGTGAGACAAGGGCCCGGGGCCCTGGATGGACAGGAGGAGTGAAAACAGCAAGTAGGTGGAAGGGGTTCTGAGGGGGATTCATACAAGAAGTAGTGGCAGGAGGTCTGTGCAAGGCAGCAACAGGAGATAGGTGGGTGGAACAGGAGCTCTGGATACAACTAAATAGCATGAAGCAGCATCCAGCAGCAGTTGGAAGAGCCCCAGTCCCCCCAGTCCCGGAGAGAAGAGATAGTCACAGTGCAGACTCACTGAAGAACTCTGTGTGTCTGAAGCTGGTGATGTAACCTGCTGCTCTGCTGAAGGGAGTGAAGAGGGGGCATGTTTGAAGCTTTTCAGCAGCCAGCCTCATGTGACTCAGAGGGCCCACCAGAGGGGTACTGCAGGGTACTGCGTAAGTGAAATGACAGCAATGAGTGCTTCCATCTGTATTGATGGAAGTACTCATAGCAGCTCAGTGGGCCCCCTCAGGAGCAATGGACCCTAGCATTTGCCCAGGTTTGCCGGGTGCTGATGCTGGCCCTGGGTGGCAGCATCATGAGACCACAGAGTGGCAAGGTGACATAATGTGGAGATGGCAGCACATGAATATTTTCAACTTACTGAAGCTGCTTGATTTAATTGTGAATAGATGGTAAAGGCACTCATCAATTTTACAAAAAAAAACAACAATTTTTAATAAAAAATTTCAAGACTACGTAATTCAGCCCTTACAGCAAAATGAGCTCTTCAAGCACACATCAATTTTACAAAAAAAAAGGCAAAAAGGACTTTCCCACATATAACTGCAGCACTGAACGACAAATACATTTTTCTTTTTCTATTTGTATATGCCACTAAAGGCTTTAACACATATAACTGGAACAGTAATGCCGAGTACATTTTTCTTTTTCCACAAATATATGCCACTAAAGCCTTTTCAACAGAGGGTTATAGGCTGTCAGTTTAAAAAAAAACACCGGCGCCTGAGGCAGAGTGATCTGAAATGAACGGGACGTAGCAGAGGAAGTAGGTCCACGCTGGAAGAGCGAGACACGGTCCTCGTGCGGTTTCTGTGCTGAAGAGAGGTCCCCGTAGTGTTCAGTAAGCAATACCGCAGATAGATGCAGGCTGGTGTGAATTAGTTAGCATTTTTGTGCAAGGTTAGTGCATAATGTTTTAACCTGTAATGGTGCGCCGCTCTTATGGACGTCATCAATACATTGGGCCAAATATTTTTTTTCTTATTGTGGTGCTTGGTGAATGGTAACAATGAGGAAAACATCTAGTAAGGGACGCGGTCGTGGTGGTATTAGTGTACCCTCTTGTGCTGGGAGAGGACGTGGCCATTCTGCCACAGCCACACGTCCTAGTGAACCAACTACCTCAGGTTCCAGTACCCGCCAGAATTTTCAGCGATATTTGGTGGGGCCCAATGCCGTTCTAAGGATGGTAAGGCCTGAGCAGGTACAGGCGCTAGTCAATTGGGTGGCCGGCAGTGGATTCAGCATGTTCAAAACTTTATCTCCCACCCTGTCTTCTGCAGAAAGCGCACAGGTGGCGTCTGAAAACCAAGCCCATCAGTCTGTCACATCACCCCCATGCATATCAGGGAAACTGTCTGAGCCTCAAGTTATGCAGCAGTCTCTTATACTGTTTGAAAACTCTGCTGGCAGGGTTTCCCAAGGGAATCCATCTAGCCCTTCCCCAGTGGTGGAAGACATAGAATGCACTGATGCACAACCACTGATGTTTCCTGATGATGAGGACATGGGAATACCACCTCATCGGAGTCCTCATGTCCCTGATGATGACGAAACACAGGTGCCAACTGCTGCGTCTTTCTGCAGTGTGCAGACCGAACAGGAGGTCAGGGAGGAAGACTGTGTGGAAGACGATGCAGGGGACGATGAGGTCCTAGACCCCACATGGAATGAAGGTCGTGCCACTGACTTTCATAGTTCAGAGGAAGAGGCAGTGGTGAGACCGAGCCAACAGCGTAGCAAAAGAGAGAGCAGGGGGCAAAAGCAGAACAGCCGCCTCCAAGAGAGTTCGCCTGCTACTGGCCACCGCCACCAGGGACTGAGCACCCCAAAGGCAGCTTCAAGGAGTTCCCTGGCATGGCACTTCTTTAAACAATGTGCTGACGACAAGACCCGAGTGGTTTGCACGCTGTGCCATCAGAGCCTGAAGCGAGGCATTAACGTTCTGAACCTTAGCACAACCTGCATGACCAGGCATCTACATGCAAAGCATGAACTGCAGTGGAGTAAACACCTTAAAAGCAAGGAACTCACTCTGGCTCCCCCTGCTCCCTCTTCTGCTGCTGCCTCGGCCTCTTCCTCCGCCTCGGGAGGAATGTTAATAACTGCCGCCCACCAAACAGAGGATGTGCCACCGACAACACCACCTGCGTCACCAAGCATCTCCACCATGTCACATGGCAGCGTTCAGCTCTCCATCTCACAAACTTTGGAGAGAAAGCGTAGATTCCCACCTAGCCACCCTCGAGCCCTGGGCCTGAATGCCAGCATTTCTAAACTACTGGCCTTTGAAATGCTGTCATTCAGGCTGGTGGACACAGACAGCTTCAAACAGCTGATGTCCATGGCTGTCCCACAGTATGTTCTTCCCAGCCGCCACTACTTCTCCAAGACAGCCGTGCCTTCCCTGCACAACCAAGTATCCGATAAAATCAAGTGTGCACTGCGCAACGCCATCTGAGGCAAGGTCCACCTAACCACAGATACGTGGACCAGTAAGCACGGCCAGGGACGCTATATCTCAATAACTGCACACTGGGTAAATGTAGTGGCGGCTGGGCCCCAGGTGGAGAGTTCCTTGGTGCACGTCCTTCCGCCGCCAAGGATCGCAGGGCATCATTCTTTGCCTCCTGTAGCCTCCTCCTCCTACTCAGCTTCCTCCTCCTCTGCTTCCACCAGCTCATCCAGTCAGCCACACACCTTCACCACCAACTTCAGCACAGCCCGGGGTAAACATCAGCAGGCCATTCTGAAACTCATATGTTTGGGGGACAGGCCCCGAACCGCGCAGGAGTTGTGGCGGGGTATTGAACAACAGACCGACGATTTCTGCCGGTGGGCCTCAAGCCCGGCCTGGTGGTCTGCGATAATTGGCGAAATCTCGTCGCAGCTCTGGAACTAGACGGTTTGACGCACATCCCTTGCCTGGCGCATGTGCTGAATTTGGTGGTGCAGAAGTTCATTCACAACTGCCCCGACATGTCAGAGCTGCTGCATAAAGTGCGGGCCGTCTGTGCGCGCTTCCGGCGTTCACATCCTGCCGCTGCTCGCCTGTCTGCGCTACAGCGGAACTTCGGCCTTTCTGCTCACCGCCTCATATGCGACGTGCCCACCAGGTGGAACTCCACCTTGCACATGCTGGAGAGACTGTGCGAGCAGCAGCAGGCCATAGTAGAGTTTCAGCTGCAGCACGCACGCGTCAGTCGTACTGCGGAACAGCACCACTTCACCACCAATGATTGGGCCTCCATGCGAGACCTGTGTGCCCTGTTGCACTGTTTCGAGTACTCCACCAGCATGGCCAGTGGCGATGACACCGTTATCAGCGTTACAAAACCACTTCTATGTCTCCTTGAGAAAACGCTTAGGGCGATGATGGAAGAGGAGGTGGCCCAGGAGGAGGAGGAGGATGAGGGCTAATTTTTACCACTTTCAGGGCAGTCAGTTAGAAGTGGCTCAGAGGGAGGTTTTTTGCAACAGCAGAGGCCAGGTACAAATGTGGCCAGCCAGGGCCCACTACTGGAGGACGAGGAGGAGGTGGAGGAGGATGAAGATGAAGCAGGTTCACAGCGGGGTGGCACCCGACACAGCTCAGGCCCATCACTGGTGCGTGGCTGGGGGGATACGGAGTACGATGACGATACGCCTCCCACAGAGGACAGCTTGTCCTTACCTCTGGGGAGCCTGGCACACATGAGCGACTACATGCTGCAGTGCCTGCGCAACGACAGCAGAGTTGCCCACATTTTAACGTGTGCGGACTACTGATAGGAAGATGCGCGAGTACAAGCGCACGCTGGTAGACGCGCTCCTGAGAGCATTCCCAAATGTCACAGACGAACAGGTGGAAGCCCAAGGCGAAGGAAGAGGAGGAGCAAGAGGTCGCCAACACAGCTGTGTCACGGCCATCTCCTCTGAGGGCAGGGTTAGCATGGCAGAAATGTGGAAAAGTTTTGTCTCCACGCCACAGCTAACTGCACCACCACCTGATACGGAACGTGTTAGCAGGAGGCAGCCTTTTTACTAACATGGTTGAACAGTACGTCTGCACACCCCTCCACGTACTGACTGATGGTTTGGCCCCATTAAACTTCTGGGTCTCCAAATTGTCCACGTGGCCAGAGTTAGCATTTTATGCATTGGAGGTGCTGGCCTGCCCGGCGGCCAGCGTTTTATCTGAACGTGTATTCAGCACGGCAGGGGGCGTCATTACTGACAAACGCAGCCGCCTGTCCACAGCCAACGTGGACAAGCTGACGTTCATCAAAATGAACCAGGCATAGATCCCACAGGACCTGTGCCTCCCTTGTGCAGAATAGACATTTATAACTGCCTCCCCCTCAAACATGTATTCTTGTACTCCGGGGCACTTCTTTATTGAATCCTCATTTTTTTAACTTTACCATGATCTTGCGGTGCAACCCAAAGTTGAATGAACCTCTCCTCTGTCTGGGTGCTGGGGCCGAAATAACTGAAAGTGGCCTTCTCCAGTGGTGGGTGATATGACGCATGATTCCTTGCTGTGGGACCTCTCTCCTCGGTCTGGGTGCTGGGCCGAAATAAATAAAAGTGGCCTTCTCCAGTGGTGGGTGATATGACGCATGATTCCTTGCTGTGGGACCTCTTTCCTCTATCTGGGTGCTGGGGCTGAAATAACTGAAAGTGGCCTTCTCTAGTGGTGGGTGAAATGACCCATGATTACTTGCTGTGGGACCTCTCTCCTCTGTCTGGGTGCTGGGGCCAAAATAACTGAAAGTGGCCTTCTCCAGTGGTGAGTGATATGACGCATGATTCCTTGCTGTGGAACCTCTCTCCTCGGTCTGGGTGCTGGGCCGAAATAACTGAAAGTGGCCTTCTCCAGTGGTGGGTGATATGACGCCTTGTTCCTTGCTGTGGGACCTGTCTCCACTGTCTGGGTGCTGGGGCCTAAATAACTGAAAGTGGCCTTCTCCAGTGGTGGGTGAAATGAAGCATGATTACTTGCTGTGGGACCTCTATCCTCTAACTGGGTGCTGGGGCCTAAATAACTGAAAGTGGCCTTCTCCAGTGGTGGGTGATATGACGCATGATTCCTTGCTGTGGGACCTCTCTCCTCTGACTGGGTGCTGGGGCCTAAATAACTGAAAATGGCCTTCTCCAGTGGTGGGTGATATGACGCATGATTCCTTGCTGTGGGACCTCTCTCCTCGGTCTGGGTGCTGGGCCGAAATAACTGAAAGTGGCCTTCTCCAGTGGTGGGTGATATGACGCATGATTCCTTGCTGTGGGACCTCTTTCCTCTATCTGGATGCTGGGGCCGAAATAACTGAAAGTGGCCTTCTCTAGTGGTGGGTGAAATGACGCATGATTCCTTGCTGTGGGACCTCTCTCCTCTGTCTGGGTGCTGGGCCAGAATAACTGAAAGTGGCCTTCTCCAGTGGTGAGTGATATGAAGGTGTTGGTAAATGTGTATCAATAGTCACTCTGGGGCACAAGCAGATTTGGTCAAGCGTCTGTATTTGAGTTCTGATGCTCTTGTATGTAAGTGTGTTTAATCTATAAACTGTATTTTATGGAGCACGCGTAATATGGTGGTTCTGTGCTATGTTTATGGGTGCACCACCATGTCAATTAGTGGCGTTGCATCAGGGTTTTATATTCAGCCACGTTTATGTTTTCTAGGCAAACACGAGGTGGTGTTATGGTGACCATCGTTCCAAAAACAGACTCCTGCAGCATCATGTGGAGGAGTTCGTTAGCGCAGCAGTAGCACAAGGTGCCAGGCGAGTGCTGGCATTCTGATAAGTTGGACATGGTTACATGGTCCGTGACTTGTAGCGCTGGTTAGGATTGTTACCTTCAAAGCTACGTCCTGTGTCTCACATTTACATCTTGTCTATACTCCATTCACTACTAGGGCTGCATTCATGTGTCTGCTGTTTGCATCACGTTAATACTCTGCTCACTTTCAGATTGCATTCATACGGCTGCTTTCTACCATGCTTTTCATGCTCCTTACTTAGAGCTGTGCCCATACCATGTTTTAGGAACCACTTACATCAGAGCTGCATTCACCCACCTGTTCTTACATCATGTGTTATACTCTGCTTCCACTTAAAAGCACATTTTCCTTTTCATTGCTACATCATGGTTTACTCAGTATTCTTACCAGGGCAGTCAGCACCACCGCTCTGACACTGCTTTCCCCCGATAAACATAGTTGCTTTCTTTTCAGGCTTGCATTTCTTTCCTTGGTGGTTTGTTACATTCCATAATTCCATAGGCCCTACTTTTTCTGTTCACTTCGGTGGATTAAAAAATAAATAAAAATGTTAGTGGTGTTCTTTGGTCTGGTTTTGTATTCACTCAGACTGGTCTCCCTTTACTTCTGGTTCGCATTCACTCCAGATTGGTCTCCCTGCCCCCAGTTCACTAAACAGCTCCTCAGCGGTCAGTGGGCCAATTGAGTTTTTCCTACTATGTTTTCACAAGTTGTTTATTTGTTTGTCACTATAAGGGTCTTCTCTTAGCGAACTGGCAACGCCTCTGGCTCATTGTTTTCTCCCATCTGTTTCAACTTCACGGTACGCTGCTGGTTTTAATGTTTTATATATGCACGTGGTTCGGATCACTAATATCTATGCATATCAATCAGGTCTGGCTCACGTTTAGTGAATATCATCACCGTAATGTCATCCAGATCAGTCTCTTGGCTAGGGGGGCCTTATGACTTGGGGCCCGATGACTGCTTGACCTCATGGCTCCGGGGCCCCTATGACCATTTTCATGTTGTTGCGTTAGAGAGTGCAGTATATGGTTGCTAGGCTGTTTAGTTGTCCCTAGGTCCGCTGTCGCGAGGGTTGTGAAGTTATCCGACTCCCCAAGTCGCACTTTGGTGCTGCACCAGTGGTTTATATATACAAAAAATAAGCAAACTGCTGCTGTGGTGTCAGGGACTTTCGGTTTGCACAGGAAGTCCATGTCACGACTAGGCGCAAGTTACAAAGTCATATCTACCGACTAATAAGTCCTGTCGCGAGGCTGCCAGACTGAGGCTTGCACGATGTAGGAGTTTTTGTGTGATTGCGATTAGGAGCCCCAAACATCTGCGATAACGATATGCGATGCGATATTTTAAGGAGTTGTGCTAGAGGTCTATTTGCTTGGATTTTCCACATGCTGAGCGCTGGCAGCGGCTGGGTATATTATTGTTATGGGGGATCTGTGGATGGCACTGTTATGTGGGGGATCTGTGGATAGAGCGCTGTTATGTGGGGGATCTAGATGGACGCCTGTTAGGTGGGGATCTGGTGGATTGACGCTGTTATGTGGGGGATCTGTGGATGGCCCAGCTGCTATGTGGGAGATCTGTGGATGGCAGCTGTTATGGGGGGACTCTGTGGATGACACTCGTTATGGGGGATCTGTGATGGGACTGTCTTTGGGGATCTGTGGAGGATGTTGTTATGGGGATCTGTGGATGATGCTGTTACATGAGGGGATCTTGTGGAGGACGCTGTCATGTGGGGGACCTGTGGATGACACTGTTATGTGGGAGATCTGTGGATGACGCTGTTATGTGGGGATCTGTGGATGACACTGTTATAGGTGATCTGTGGAGGACCGCAGGATACACATAACAGCGCCTGTATACAATGTATGGTGCAGTGCACACAGTATACGTATAACAGCACCTGTATACAGTGTATGGTGCAGTGGACACAGTATACACATAACAGCGCCTGTATACAATGTATGGTGCAGTGCACACAGTATACATATAACAGCACCTGTATACAGTGTATAGTGCAGTGTACACAGTATACATATAACAGCGCCTGTATACAGTGTATAGTGCAGTGCACACAGTATACATATAACAGCGGCTGTATACAATATGGTGCAGTGTACACAGTATACATATAACAGCGCCTGTATACAGTGTATGGTGCAGTGCACACAGTATACATATAACAGCACCTGTATACAGTGTATAGTGCAGTGTACACAGTATACATATAACAGCGCCTGTATACAGTGTATAGTGCAGTGCACACAGTATACATATAACAGCGCCTCTATACAGTGTATGGTAAAGTGCACACAGTATACATATAACAGCGCCTGTATACAATGTATGGTGCAGTGTACACAGTATACATATAACAGCGCCTGTATACAGTGTATGGTGCAGTGTACACAGGATACATATAACAGCGCCTGTATACAGTGTATGGTGCAGTGTACACAGTATACATATAACAGCGCCTGTATACAGTGTACAGCGCCTGTATACAGTGTATGGTGCAGTGTACACAGGATACATATAACAGCGCCTGTATACAGTGTATGGTGCAGTGTACACAGTATACATATAACAGCGCCTGTATACAGTGTATGGTGCAGTGTACACAGTATACATATAACAGCGCCTGTATACAGTGTATAGTGCAGTGCACACAGTATACATATAACAGCGGCTGTATACAATATGGTGCAGTGTACACAGTATACATATAACAGCGCCTGTATACAGTGTATGGTGCAGTGCACACAGTATACACATAACAGCGCCTGTATACAGTGTATGGTGCAGTGTACACAGGATACATATAACAGCGCCTGTATACAGTGTATGGTGCAGTGCACACAGTATACACATAACAGCGCCTGTATACAGTGTATGGTGCAGTGCACACAGTATACATATAACAGCACCTGTATACAGTGTATGGTGCAGTGCACACAGTATACATATAACAGCGCCTGTATACAGTGTATGGTGCAGTGTACACAGTATACATATAACAGCGCCTGTATACAGTGTATGGTGCAGTGTACACAGTATACATATAACAGCGCCTGTATACAGTGTATGGTGCAGTGCACACAGTATACATATAACAGCGCCTGTATACAGTGTATGGTGCAGTGTACACAGTATACATATAACAGCGCCTGTATACAGTGTATGGTGCAGTGCACACAGTATACATATAACAGCGCCTGTATACAGTGTATAGTGCAGTGCACACAGTATACATATAACAGCGCCTGTATACAGTGTATGGTGCAGTGTACACAGTATACATATAACAGCGCCTGTATACAGTGTATAGTGCAGTGCACACAGTATACATATAACAGCGCCTGTATACAGTGTATAGTGCAGTGCACACAGTATACATATAACAGCGCCTGTATACAATATGGTGCAGTGTACACAGTATACATATAACAGTGCCTGTATACAGTGTATGGTGCAGTGCACACAGTATACATATAACAGCACCTGTATACAGTGTATGGTGCAGTGCACACAGGATACATATAACAGCGCCTGTATATAGTGTATGGTGCAGTGCACACAGTATACATATAACAGCGCCTGTATACAGTGTATGGTGCAGTGTACACAGTATACATATAACAGTGCCTGTATACAGTGTATAGTGCAGTGTACACAGTATACACATAACAGCGCCTGTATACAGTGTATGGTGCAGTGTACACAGGATACATATAACAGCGCCTGTATGCAGTGTATGGTGCAGTGCACACAGTATACATATAACAGCGCCTGTATACAGTGTATGGTGCAGTGTACACAGTATACATATAACAGCGCCTGTATACAGTGTATGGTGCAGTGTACACAGTATACATATAACAGCGCCTGTATACAGTGTATGGTGCAGTGCACACAGTATACATATAACAGCGCCTGTATACAGTGTATGGTGCAGTGTACACAGTATACATATAACAGCGCCTGTATACAGTGTATGGTGCAGTGCACACAGTATACATATAACAGCGCCTGTATACAGTGTATGGTGCAGTGCACACAGTATACATATAACAGCGCCTGTATACAGTGTATGGTGCAGTGTACACAGTATACATATAACAGCGCCTGTATACAGTGTATGGTGCAGTGCACACAGTATACATATAACAGCGCCTGTATATAGTGTATGGTGCAGTGTACACAGTATACATATAACAGCGCCTGTATACAGTGTATGGTGCAGTGCACACAGGATACATATAACAGCGCCTGTATATAGTGTATGGTGCAGTGTACACAGTATACATATAACAGCGCCTGTATATAGTGTATGGTGCAGTGCACACAGGATACATATAACAGCGCCTGTATACAGTGTATGGTGCAGTGTACACAGTATACATATAACAGCGGCTGTATACAATGTATGGTGCAGTGCACACAGGATACATATAACAGCGCCTGTATATAGTGTATGGTGCAGTGTACACAGTATACATATAACAATGCCTGTATACGTCTTCCGTCTTCCACAGTCCATCTATTTCGATGAGCCCATCGCTCCGCGGTCTCACCCCGCCGGTTCTGGGCGGTTGCCGGACTGGGTGCAGGGAGAGCTGGAGTCCAACCCTGAGGAGTCCTGCAGGCTGTCGCAGAGGGAGGGGCCGGTCTCTTCACCTGACAGGTGCGTGTCCTCACTGCTGGGTTATGGCCGTCCGGGGTGTATAAGTAATCTGCTATGCAGGCACTGATGTCAGTCTGACTGAGCAGTGCTGCAGTGTACAGCAGGGGGGACGGACACCCATCAGACTCTTAGATAACGGAGCTCAGCTGCTGTGTAGCCCGGACCTTACAGAAGACACTGATGTGACGGCAGTGAGACGCCTCAGGCTGTCACACATCATCCGACAGACGCAACATGACCTCCAACTGGGCCGCAGCTCATTGGCCGCTTCTGACATGTGACTTTAATTACTGGAAAGTCTTTTGTCCCAAAGTGAACCCCCACTTCCTCTGCCCCCCCTATAAAATAACACTAATCTACAGACAGCGCCCCCTGCCAACAGCTCCGTATCATTCCTAGATCATGGGTGCTCAATGTGCCCTCCAGGTGGCGCCCCTGCCAACAGCTCCGTATCATTCCTAGATCATGACAGCTCAATGTGCCCCCCTCAATGGCGCCCTCTGCTGACAGCTCCGTATCATTCCTAGATCATGACAGCTCAATGTGCCCCCCACAGTGACACCCCCTGCCGACAGCTCCGTATCATCCCTAGATCATGACCGCCCAATGTGGCCCCCCCCAGGTGATGCCCCCCTGCTGACAGCTCCGTATCATTCCTAGACCATGACCGCTCAATGTGCTCCCTCATTGTGTCACGCCCCCCCTCCGTAGGTGACGACCCCTGCTGACAGCACGGTATCATTCCCAGATCATGACTGCTCAGTGTGCTCCCCCTCCCAGGTGACGCCCCCTGCTGACAGCTCCGTATCATTCCTAGATCATGACCGCCCAATGTGCCCTCTCATGGTATCAGGCCCCATGTGATCTCCCGCCATCTCCCCCTGCATCAGGTCCCGTGTGATCTCCCGCCATCTCCCCCTGCATCAGGCCCCATGTGATCTCCCGCCATCTCCCCCTGCATCAGGTCCCATGTGATCTCCCGCCATCTCCCCCTGCATCAGGTCCCGTGTGATCTCCCGCCATCTCCCCCTGCATCAGGCCCCATGTGATCTCCCGCCATCTCCCCCTGCATCAGGTCCCATGTGATCTCCGCCATCTCCCCTGCATCAGGTCCCGTGTGATCTCCCGCCATCTCCCCCTGCATCAGGCTCCATGTGATCTCCCGCCATCTCCCCCTGCATCAGGCCCCATGTGATCTCCCGCCATCTCCCCTGCATCAGGTCCCGTGTGATCTCCCGCCATCTCCCCTGCATCAGGCCCCATGTGATCTCCCGCCATCTCCCCTGCATCAGGCCCCATTTGATCTCCCGCCATCTCCCCTGCATCAGGCCCCATGTGATCTCCCGCTATACCCCTCCACATCAGGCCCCATGTGATATCCCGCCATCTGCCCCTGCATCTGGCCCCATGTGATTTCCGCCATCTCCCCTGCAGCAGGCCCTATGTGATCTCCCGCTATCCCCTCCCACATCGGGCCCCATGTGATCTCCCCTATCCCCCTCCCACATAAGGCCCCACGTGAACTCCGCTACCACCCCACCATCGGCCCCATGCTACAACCCCACCATCGGGCACCACGTGATCTCCCCTATTCTCTCCTCCCACATAAGGCCCCACGTGATCTCCGCTACCACCCCACCATCGGCCCCACGTGAACTCCCCCTATCATCCCTTCCACATCAGGCCCCACGTGATCTCCTGCTACCCCCTCTTCCGCATTAGGCCAAATGTGATTTCCCGCTGTCTCACCTGCATCAGGTCCCACGTGATCTACCGCCATCTCCCCCAGCATCAGGCCCCACATGATCTCCCGCTATCCCCCCCATCATGCCCCACATGATCTCTTGCTATCTGCCCTTGCATCAGGCCCCACGGGATCTCCCGCGATCTCCCCCAGCATCAGGCCCAAGTGACCTCCTATTGTCTCCCACATATCATGTTCCACATGATGTCCTGCTGTCTACCCTTGCATCAGGTCCCACATGATCTCCCATCATCTCCACCAGCATCAGGTCCCACGTGATCTCCCGCTGTCTGCACTTCATCAGGTCCCACGTGAGCTCACACTGTCTCCCCCTCCATCTGGCCCCCATGATCTCCTGTCATCTCCTCCTGCATCAGGCCCTATGTGATCTCCCGCCATCTCCCTCTGCATCAGGCCCTATGTGATCTCCCGCCATCTCCCTCTGCATCAGGTCCCACGTGATCTCCCACCGTCTCCCCGTGCATCAGGTCACACGTGATCTCCTCCAGTCTCCCCCTGCACCAGGTCCCACGTGATCTCCCCCTGCAACAGACCCCATGTGATCTCCCCCTGCATCAGATCCCACGTGATCTCCCCTGCATCATACCCCACGTGATCTCTCGCCTCTCCCCTGCATCATGCCCCCGTGATCTCCCGCCATCTCCCCCTGCATCAGACCCCATGTGATCTCCCCTGCATCTGATCCCACGTGATCTCCCGCCGTCTCCCCTACATCATGCCCCGTGATGTCCCGCATCATGCCTCCGTGATCTCTCACTATCTCCCCTGCATCAGGCCCGCGTGATCTCGCCTCTCGCCCCTGCATCATGCCCCGTAATCTACTGCTGTCTCACCCTGCATCAGGCCCCGCGTGATCTCTCGCCTTCTCCCCTTCATCATGCCCCCGTGATCTGCTGTCTCACCCTGCATCAGGCACCGCGTGATCTCTCGCCTTCTCCCCTTCATAATGCCCCCGTGATCTGCTGTCTCACCCTGCATCAGGCCCCGCGTGATCTCTCGCCTTCTCCCCTTCATAATGCCCCCGTGATCTGCTGTCTCACCCTGCATCAGGCCCCGCGTGATCTCTCGCCTTCTCCCCCTTCATCATGCCCCCGTGATCTGCTGTCTCACCCTGCATCAGGCCCCGCGTGATCTCGCCTTCTCCTTCTTAATGCCCCGTGATCTGCTGTCTCACCCTGCATCCAGGCCCCGCGTGATCTCTCGCCTTCTCCACATTTATTTTGCATATTCCATTTTCCCTGGGAACTTTGCACTTCGGATTGCTGTGTTGAGACTCTTAAGTGAGGCTCTGCGGTGTTTGTGGCTGGTCTCCTGAGGAGATCAGCTATTGTTGTGTGTGGGTGGTCTCCGAGGCATTGCTCCCGGTTAGCCAGAATCCTACTCGCGATTGGATAAGGGCAACACCTCGAAACAGCTGTCTGTGGATGGATAACTGGCTTAGGTTTTCCCCGTCACATCCTTAAAGCTTGATAAAAAGCGGATCTTGACATAGTGGCCACTTAATATGGTGGATTGGTGATTTCTGTAATGGAGACACCACTTTGCTTGGTTTTCCTTCCTTTGAGGGATATCTGGCTTTCATTGTGTTGTAGACCCATAACTGGGGATCCACATTTATTTTGCATATTCCCTTTTCCCAGGGATCTTTGCACTTCGGATTGCTGTGTTGAGACTCTTAAGTGAGGCTCTGCGTGTGTTTTGTAGCTGGTCTCCCTGAGGAGATCAGCTATTGTTGTGTTCTGGGTGGTCTCCGAGGCATTGCTCCAGGTTAGCCAGAATCCTACTCCGCACTGATGAGGGGCAACACCCTGAAACAGCTGTCTGTGGATGGATAACTGACTTAGGTTTTCCCGTCACATCCTTATAGCTTGTAAAAAGCGGATCTTGACATAGAGGTTATTTAATATTGTGGATTTGGTGATCTCTGTAATGGAGACACCCATTTGCTTGGTTTTCCTTCCTTTGAAGGATATCTGGCTTTCATTGTGTTGTAGACCCATAACTTGGGCTCCACATTTAATTTTGCATATTCCTTTTCCCAGGGAACTTTGCACTTCGGATTGCTGTGTTGAGACTCTTAAGTGAGGCTCATGGCGGTTTTTTGTAGCTGGTCTCCCTGAGGAGATCAGCTATTGTTGTGTTTGGGTGGTCTCCGAGGCATTGCTCGCGTTAGCCAGAATCCTACCTCGCATTGATGAGGGGCAACACCCGAAACAGCTGTCTGTGGATGGATAACTGGCTTAGGTTTTCCCTGTCACATCCTTAAAGCTTGTAAAAAGCGATCTTGACATAAGGGCCACTTAATATGGTGGATTTGGTGATCTCTGTAATGGAGACACCCCTTTGCTTGGTTTTCCTTCCTTTGAGGGATATCTGGCTTTCATTGTGTTGTAGACCCATAACTGGGGCTCCACATTTATTTTGCATATTCCCTTTTCCCAGGGAATTTTGCACTTCGGATTGCTGTGTTGAGACTCTAAGTGAGGCTCCGCAGTGTTTTTTGTAGCTGGTCCCCTGAGAGATCAGCTATTGTTGTGTTTGGGTGGTCTCCGAGGCATTGCTCCCAGTTAGCCAGAATCCTACTCCGCACTGATGAGGGGCAACACCTCGAAACAGCTGTCTGTGGATGGATAACTGGCTTAGGTTTTCC
This sequence comes from Bufotes viridis, assembly GCA_033119425.1. Taxonomy (NCBI): domain Eukaryota; kingdom Metazoa; phylum Chordata; class Amphibia; order Anura; family Bufonidae; genus Bufotes; species Bufotes viridis. The sequence continues at coordinate 331,473,130 of CM065590.1, read as the reverse complement.
CGTCACATCCTTAAAGCTTGTAACAAAGCGGGATCTTGACATAGGGGCCACTTAATATTGTGGATTTGGTGATCTCTGTAATGGAGACACCTCTTTGCTTGGTTTTCCTTCCTTTGAGGGATATCTGGCTTTCATTGTGTTGTAGACCCATAACTGGGGCTCCACATTTATTTTGCATATTCCCTTTTCCCAGGGAACTTTGCACTTCGGATTGCTGTGTTGAGACTCTTAAGTGAGGCTCCGTGGTGTTTTTGTAGCTGGTCTCCCTGAGGAGATCAGCTATTGTTGTGTTTGGGTGGTCTCCGAGGCATTGCTCCCGGTTAGCCAGAATCCTACTCCGCACTGATGAGGGGCAACACCCTGAAACAGCTGTCTGTGGATGGATAACTGGCTTAGGTTTTCCACGTCACATCCTTAAAGCTTGTAAAAAGTGAGATCTTGACATAGGGGCCACTTAATATGGTGGATTTGGTGATCTCTGTATTGGAGACACCCTTTTGCTTAGTTTTCCTTCCTTTGAGGGATATCTGGCTTTCATTGTGTTGTAGACCCATAACTTGGGCTCCACATTTATTTTGCATATTCCCTTTTCCCAGGGAACTTTGCACTTCGGATTGCTGTGTTGAGACTCTTAAGTGAGGCTCTGCAGTGTTTTGTAGCTGGTCTCCTGAGGAGATCAGCTATTGTTGTGTTTGGGTGGTCTCCGAGGCATTGCTCCCAGGTTAGCCAGAATCCTACTCCGCACTGATGAGGGCAACACCCTGAAACAGCTGTCTGTGGATGGATAACTGGCTTAGGTTTTCCCGTCACATCCTTAAAGCTTGTAAAAAGCGGGATCTTGACATAAGTGGCCACTTAATATGGTGGATTTGGTGATCTCTGTAATGGAGACACCATTTTGCTTGGTTTTCCTTCCTTTGAGGGATATCTGGCTTTCATTGTGTTGTAGACCCATAACTGGGGCTCCACATTTATTTTGCATATTCCCTTTTCCCAGGAAACTTTGCACTTCGGATTGCTGTGTTGAGACTCTTAAGTGAGGCTCTGTGGTGTTTTTGTAGCTGGTCTCCTGAGGAGATCAGCTATTGTTGTGTTTGGGTGGTCTCCGAGGCATTGCTCCCGGTTAGCCAGAATCCTACTCCGCACTGATGAGGGCAACACCCGAAACAGCTGTCTGTGGATGGATAACTGGCTTAGGTTTTCCCCGTCACATCCTTAAAGCTTGTAAAAAGCGGGATCTTGACATAGGGGCCACTTAATATGGTGGATTTGGTGATCTCTGTAATGGAGACACCCCTTTGCTTAGTTTTCCTTCCTTTGAGGGATATCTGGCTTTCATTGTGTTGTAGACCCATAACTGGGGCTCCACATTTATTTTGCATATTCCTTTTCCCAGGGAACTTTGCACTTCGGATTGCTGTGTTGAGACTCTTAAGTGAGGCTCCGCTGTGTTTTTGTAGCTGGTCTCCCTGAGGAGATCAGCTATTGTTGTGTTTGGGTGGTCTCCGAGGCATTGCTCCCGGTTAGCCAGAATCCTACTCCGCACTGATGAGGGGCAACACCCGAAACAGCTGTCTGTGGATGGATAACTGGCTTAGGTTTTCCCGTCACATCCTTAAAGCTTGTAAAAAAGCGGGATCTTGACATAGGGGCCACTTAATATGGTGGATTTGGTGATCTCTGTAATGGAGACACCCTTTGCTTGGTTTTCCTTCCTTTGAGGGATATCTGGCTTTCATTGTGTTGTAGACCCATAACTGGGGCTCCACATTTATTTTGCATATTCCCTTTTCCCAGGGAACTTTGCACTTCGGATTGCTGTGTTGAGACTCTTAAGTGAGGCTCCGCGGTGTTTTTGTAGCTGGTCTCCTGAGGAGATCAGCTATTGTTGTGTTTGGGTGGTCTCTGAGGCATTGCTCCCGGTTAGCCAGAATCCTACTCCGCACTGATGAGGGGCAACACCCCGAAACAGCTGTCTGTGGATGGATAACTGGCTTAGGTTTTCCCGTCACATCCTTAAAGCTTGTAAAAAAAGCGGGATCTTGACATAGTGGCCACTTAATATGGTGGATTTGGTGATCTCTGTAATGGAGACACCCCTTTGCTTGGTTTTCCTTCCTTTGAGGGATATCTGGCTTTCATTGTGTTGTAGACCCATAACTTGGGCTCCACATTTATTTTGCATATTCCCTTTTCCCAGGAACTTTGCACTTCGGATTGCTGTGTTGAGACTCTTAAGTGAGGCTCCGCGGTGTTTTTGTAGCTGGTCTCCCTGAGGAGATCAGCTATTGTTGTGTTTGGGTGGTCTCCGAGGCATTGCTCCCGGTTAGCCAGAATCCTACTCCGCACTGATGAGGGCAACACCCGAAACAGCTGTCTGTGGATGGATAACTGGCTTAGATTTTCCCAGTCACATCCTTAAAGCTTGTAAAAAGCGGGATCTTGACATAGGGGCCACTTAATATGGTGGATTTGGTGATCTCTGTAATGGAGACACCCTTTGCTTGGTTTTCCTTCCTTTGAGGGATATCTGGCTTTCATTGTGTTGTAGACCCATAACTGGGGATCCACATTTATTTTGCATATTCCCTTTTCCCAGGGAACTTTGCACTTCGGATTGCTGTGTTGAGACTCTTAAGTGAGGCTCCGCGGTGTTTTGTAGCTGGTCTCCCTGAGGAGATCAGCTATTGTTGTGTTTGGGTGGTCTCCGAGGCATTGCTCCCGTTAGCCAGAATCCTACTCTGCACTGATGAGGGCAACACCTCGAAACAGCTGTCTGTGGATGGATAACTGGCTTAGGTTTTCCCCGTCACATCCTTAAAGCTTGTAAAAAAGCGGGATCTTGACATAGGGGCCACTTAATATGGTGGATTTGGTGATCTCTGTAATGGAGACACCTCTTTGCTTAGTTTTCCTTCCTTTGAGGGATATCTGGCTTTCATTGTGTTGTAGACCCATAACTGGGGCTCCACATTTATTTTGCATATTCCCTTTTCCCAGGGAACTTTGCACTTCGGATTGCTGTGTTGAGACTCTTAAGTGAGGCTCCGCGGTGTTTTTGTAGCTGGTCTCCCTGAGGAGATCAGCTATTGTTGTGTTTGGGTGGTCTCCGAGGCATTGCTCCAGGTTAGCCAGAATCCTACTCTGCACTGATGAGGGCAACACCCCGAAACAGCTGTCTGTGGATGGATAACTGGCTTAGGTTTTCCCTGTCACATCCTTAAAGCTTGTAAAAAAGCGGGATCTTGACATAGTGGCCACTTAATATGGTGGATTTGGTGATCTCTGTATTGGAGACACATTTTTGCTTGGTTTTCCTTCCTTTGAAGGATATCTGGCTTTCATTGTGTTGTAGACCCATAACTTGGGCTCCACATTTATTTTGCATATTCCCTTTTCCCAGGGAACTTTGCACTTCGGATTGCTGTGTTGAGACTCTTAAGTGAGGCTCCGCGGTGTTTTTGTAGCTGGTCTCCCTGAGGAGATCAGCTATTGTTGTGTTTGGGTGGTCTCCGAGGCATTGCTCCCGGTTAGCCAGAATCCTACTCCGCACTGATGAGGGCAACACCCCGAAACAGCTGTCTGTGGATGGATAACTGGCTTAGGTTTTCCCCGTCACATCCTTAAAGCTTGTAAAAAAGCGGGATCTTGACATAGAGGCCACTTAATATGTTGGATTTGGTGATCTTTGTAATGGAGACACCCCTTTGCTTGGTTTTCCTTCCTTTGATGGATATCTGGCTTTCATTGTGTTGTAGACCCATAACTGGGGCTCCACATTTATTTTGCATATTCCCTTTTCCCAGGGAACTTTGCACTTCGGATTGCTGTGTTGAGACTCTTAAGTGAGGCTCCGCGGTGTTTTTGTAGCTGGTCTCCCTGAGGAGATCAGCTATTGTTGTGTTTGGGTGGTCTCCGAGGCATTGCTCTCGGTTAGCCAGAATCCTACTCCGCACTGATGAGGGGCAACACCCTGAAACAGCTGTCTGTGGATGGATAACTGGCTTAGATTTTCCCCGTCACATCTTTAAAGCTTGTAAAAAAAAGTGGGATCTTGACATAGTGGCCACTAAATATGGTGGATTTGGTGATCTCTGTATTGGAGACACATTTTTGCTTGGTTTTCCTTCCTTTGAAGGATATCTGGCTTTCATTGTGTTGTAGACCCATAACTTGGGCTCCACATTTATTTTGCAAATTCCGTTTTCCCAGGGAACTTTGCACTTCGGATTGCTGTGTTGAGACTCTTAAGTTAGGCTCCGTGGTGTTTTTTGTAGCTTGTCTCCGTGAGGAGATCAGCTATTGTTGTGTTTGGGTGGTCTCCGAGGCATTGCTCCAGGTTAGCCAGAATCCTACTCTTCACTGATGAGGGGCAACACCCCGAAACAGCTATCTGTGGATGGATAACTAGGTTAGGTTTTCCCAGTCACATGCTTAAAGCTTGTAAAAAAAAGCGGGATCTTGACATAGTGGCCACTTAATATGGTGGATTTGGTTATCTCTGAAATGGAGACACCCCTTTGCTTGGTTTTCCTTCCTTTGAGGGATATCTGGCTTTCATTGTGTTGTAGACCCATAACTGGGGCTCCAAATTTATTTTGCATCTTCCCTTTTCCCAGGGAATTTTGCACTTCGGATTGCTGTGTTGAGACTCTTAATTGTGGCTCTGCGGTGTTTTTTGTAGCTGGTCTCCCTGAGGAGATCAGCTATTGTTGTGTTTGGGTGGTCTCCGAGGCATTGCTCCCGGTTAGCCAGAATCCTACTCTGCACTGATGAGTGGCAACACCCCGAAACAGCTATCTGTGGATTGGTAACTGGCTTAGGTTTTCCCCGTCACATCCTTAAAGCTTGTAAAAAAAAAACCGGGATCTTGACATAGTGGACACTTAATATGGTGGATTTGGTAATCTCGGTATTGGAGACACATTTTTGCTTGGTTTTCCTACCTTTGAAGGATATCTGGCTTTCATTGTGTTGTAGACCCATAACTTGGGCTCCATATTTATTTTGCATATTCCCTTTTCCCAGGGAACTTTGCACTTTGGATTGCTGTGTTGAGACTCTTAAGTGAGGCTCCGCGGTGTTTTTTGTAGCTGGTCTCCCTGAGGAGATCAGCTATTGTTGTGTTTGGGTGGTCTCCGAGGCATTGCTTCCGGTTAGCCAGAATCCTACTCCACCCTGATGAGGGGCAACACCCCGAAACAACTGTCTGTGGATAGATAACTGGGTTAGGTTTTCCCCGTCACATGCTTAAAACTTGTAAAAAAAAGCGGGATCTTGACATAGTGGCCACTTAATATGGTGGATTTGGTGATCTCTGTAATAGAGACACCATTTTGCTTGGTTTTCCTTCCTTTGAGGGATATCTGGCTTTCATTGTGTTGTAGACCCATAACTTGGGCTCCACATTCATTTTGCATATTCCCTTTTCCCAGGGAACTTTGCACTTTGGATTGCTGTGTTGAGACTCTTAAGTGAGGCTCCGCGGTGTTTTTTGTAGCTGGTCTCCCTGAGGAGATCAGCTATTGTTGTGTTTGGGTTGTCTCCGAGGCATTGCTCCCGCTTAGCCAGAATCCTACTCTGCACTGTTGAGCTGCAACACCACGACACAGCTGTCTGTGGATGGATAACTGGCTTAGGTTTTCCCTGTCAAATCATTATAGCTTGTAAAAAAAGCGGGATCTTGACATAGGGGCCATTTAATATTGTGGATTTGGTGATCTCTGTAATGGAGACACCCCTTTGCTTGGTTTTCCTTCCTTTGAGGCATATCTGGCTTTCATTGTGTTGTAGACCCATAACTGGGGCTCCACATTTATTTTGCATATTCCCTTTTCCCAGGGAACTTTGCACTTCGGATTGCTGTGTTGAGACTCTTAAGTGAGGCTCCGCGGTGTTTTTTGTAGCTGGTCTCCTTGAGGAGATCAGCTATTGTTGTGTTTGGGTGGTCTCCGAGGCATTGCTCCCGGTTAGCCAGAATCCTACTCTGCATTGATGAGGGGCAACACCCCGAAACAGCTGTCTGTGGATGGATAACTGGCTTAGGTTTTCCCTGTCACATCATTAAAACTTGTAAAAAAAAAGCGGGATCTTGACATAGAGGCCACTTAATATTTTGGATTTGGTGATCTTTGTAATGGAGACACCTCTTTGCTGGGTTTTCTCTCCTTTGAGGGATATCTGGCTTTCATTGTGTTGTAGACCCATAACTGGGGATCCACATTTATTTTGCATATTCCCTTTTCCCAGGGAACTTTGCACTTCGGATTGCTGTGTTGAGACTCTTAAGTGAGGCTCCGCGGTGTTTTTTGTAGCTGGTCTCCCTGAGGAGATCAGCTATTGTTGTGTTTGGGTGGTCTCTAAAGCAATGCTCCAGGTTAGCCAGAATCCTACTCCGCACTGATGAGGGGCAACACCCCGAAACAGCTGTCTGTGGATGGATAACTTGCTTAGGTTATCCCCGTCACATCCTAAAAGCTTGTAAAAAAAAGAGGGATCTTGACATAGTAGCCACTTAATATGGTGGATTTGGTGATCTCTGTATTGGAGACACATTTTTGCTTGGTTTTCCTTCCTTTGAAGGATATCTGGCTTTCATTGTGTTGTAGACCCATAACTTAAGCTCCACATTTATTTTGCATATTCCCTTTTCCCAGGTAACTTTGCACTTTGGATTGCTGTGTTGAGACTCTTAAGTGAGGCTCCGCGGTGTTTTTTGTAGCTGGTCTCCCTGAGGAGATCAGCTATTGTTGTGTTTGGGTGGTCTCCGAAGCATTGCTCCCGCTTAGCCAGAATCCTACTCTGCACTGATGAGCTGCAACACCACGAAACAGCAGTCTGTGGATGGATAACTGGCTTAGGTTTTCACTGTCAAATCCATATAGCTTGTAAATAAAGCGGGATCTTGACATAGGGGCCACTTAATATTGTGGATTTGGTGATCTCTGTAATGGAGACACCCCTTTGCTTGGTTTTCCTTCCTTTGAGGGATATCTGGCTTTCATTGTGTTGTAGACCCATAACTGGGGCTCCACATTTATTTTGCATATTCCCTTTTCGCAGGGAACTTTGCACTTCAGATTGCTGTGTTGAGACTCTTAAGTGAGGCTCCGCTGTGTTTTTTGTAGCTGGTCTCCTGAGGAGATCAGCTATTGTTGTGTTTGGGTGGTCTCCGAGGCATTGCTCCAGGTTAGCCAGAATCCTACTCCGCACTGATGAGGGGCAACACCCCGAAACAGCTGTCTGTGGATGGATAACTGGCTTAGATTTTCCCTGTCACATCCTTAAAGCTTGTAAAAAAAAGCGGGATCTTGACATAAGGGTCACTTAATATTGTGGATTTGGTGATCTCTGTAATGGAAACACCTCTTTGCTTGGTTTTCCTTCCTTTGAGGGATATCTGGCTTTCATTGTGTTGTAGACCCATAACTCGGGCTCCACATTTATTTTGCATATTCCCTTTTCCCAGGGAACTTTGCACTTTGGATTGCTGTGTTGAGACTCTTAAGTGAGGCTCCGCGGTGTTTTGTAGCTGGTCTCCCTGAGGAGATCAGCTATTGTTGTGTTTGGGTGGTCTCCGAGGCATTGCTCCTGGTTAGCCAGAATCCTACTCCGCACTGATGAGGGGCAACACCCCGAAACAGCTGTCTGTGGATGGATAACTGGCTTAGATTTTCCCAGTCACATCCTTAAAGCTTGTAAAAAGCGGGATCTTGACATAGTGGCCACATAATATGGTGGATTTGGTGATCTCTGTATTGGAGACACATTTTTGCTTGGTTTTCCTTCCTTTGAAGGATATCTGGCTTTCATTGTGTTGTAGACCCATAACTTGGGCTCCACATTTATTTTGCATATTCCCTTTTCCCAGGGAACTTTGCACGTTGAATTGCTGTGTTGAGACTCTTAAGTGAGGCTCTGCGGTGTTTTTTGTAGCTGGTCTCCCTGAGGAGATCAGCTATTGTTGTGTTTGGGTGGTCTCCGAGGCATTGCTCCCGGTTAGCCAGAATCCTACTCCGCATTGATGAAGGGCAACACCCCGAAACAGCTGTCTGTGGATGGATAACTGGCTTAGGTTTTCCCCGTCACATCCTTAAAGCTTGTAAAAAAAAAAGCGGGATCTTGACATAAGGGTCACTTAATATTGTGGATTTGGTGATCTCTGTAATGGAAACACCTCTTTGCTTGGTTTTCCTTCCTTTGAGGGATATCTGGCTTTCATTGTGTTGTAGACCCATAACTGGGGATCCACATTTATTTTGCATATTCCCTTTTCCCAGGGAACTTTGCACTTCGGATTGCTGTGTTGAGACTCTTAATTGAGGCTCCGCGGTGGTTTTTGTAGCTGGTCTCCCTGAGGAGATCAGCTATTGTTGTGTTTGGGTGGTCTCCGAGGCATTGCTCCAGGTTAGCTAGAATCCTACTCCGCACTGATGAGGGGCAACACCCAGAAACAGCTATCTGTGGATGGATAACTTGCTTAATTTTTCCCCGTCACATCCTTTAAGCTTGTAAAAAAAAAAGCTGGATCTTGACATTGGGGCCACTTAATATTGTGGATTTGGTGATCTCTGTAATGGAGACACCCCTTTGCTTGGTTTTTCTTCCTTTGAGGGATATCTGTCTTTCATTGTGTTGTAGACCCATAACTGGGGCTCCACATTTATTTTGCATATTCCCTTTTCCCAGGGAACTTTGCACTTCGGATTGCTGTGTTGAGACTCTTAAGTGAGGCTCCGCGGTGTTTTTTGTAGCTGGTCTCCCTCAGAAGATCAGCTATTGTTGTGTTTGGGTGGTCTCCGAGGCATTGCTCCCGGTTAGCCAGAATCTTACTCCGCACTGATGAGGGGCAACACCCCGAAACAGCTATCTGTGGATGGATAACTGGGTTAGGTTTTCCCCGTCAAATCCTTATAGCTTGTAAAAAAAGCGGGATCTTGACATAGGGCCACTTAATATTGTGGATTTGGTGATCTCTGTAATGGAGACACCCCTTTGATTGGTTTTCCTTCCTTTGAGGGATATCTGGCTTTCATTGTGTTGTAGACCCATAACTGGGGCTCCACATTTATTTTGCATATTCCTTTTTCCCAGGGAACTTTGCACTTCGGATTGCTGTGTTGAGACTCTTAAGTGAGGCTCTGCGGTGTTTTTTGTAGCTGGTCTCCCTGAGGAGATCAGCTATTGTTGTGTTTGGGTGGTCTCCGAGGCATTGCTCACGGTTAGCCAGAATCCTACTCTGCACTGATGAGGGGCAACACCCTGAAACAGCTGTCTGTGGATGGATAACTGGCTTAGATTTTCCCTGTCACATCCTTAAAGCTTGTAAAAAAAGCGGGATCTTGACATAGGGGCCACTTAATATGGTGGATTTGGTGATCTCTGTAATGGAGACACCTCTTTGCTTGGTTTTCCTTCCGTTGAGGGATATCTGGCTTTCATTGTGCTGTAGACCCATAACTGGGGCTCCACATTTATTTTGCATATTCCCTTTTCCCAGGGAACTTTGCACTTCGGATTGCTGTGTTGAGACTCTTAAGTGAGGCTCCGCGGTGTTTTTTGTAGCTGGTCTCCCTGAGGAGATCAGCTATTGTTGTGCTTGGGTGGTCTCCGAGGCATTGCTCCACGTTAGCCAGAATCCTACTCCGCACTGATGAGGCGCAACACCCTGAAACAGCTGTCTGTGGATGGATAACTGGCTTAGATTTTCCCCGTCACATCCTTAAAGCTTGTAAAAAAAGCGGGATCTTGACATAGGGGCCACTTAATATGGTGGATTTGGTGATCTCTGTAATGGAGACACCTCTTTGCTTGGTTTTCCTTCCTTTGAGGGATATCTGGCTTTCATTGTTTTGTAGACCAATAACTGGGGATCCACATTTATTTTGCATATTCCCTTTTCCCAGGGAACTTTGCACTTCGGATTGCTGTGTTGAGACTCTTAAGTGAGGCTCCGCGGTGTTTTTGTAGCTGGTCTCCCTGAGGAGATCAGCTATTGTTATGTTTGGGTGGTCTCCGAGGCATTGCTCCCGGTTAGCCAGAATCCTACTCCGCACTGATGAGGGCAACACCCTGAAACAGCTGTCTGTGGATGGATAACTGACTTAGATTTTCCCAGTCACATCCTTAAAGCTTGTAAAAAAGCGGGATCTTGACATAGGGGCCACTTAATATGGTGGATTTGGTGATCTCTGTAATGGAGACACCTCTTTGCTTGGTTTTCCTTCCTTTGAGGGATATCTGGCTTTCATTGTGTTGTAGACCCATAACTGGGGCTCCACATTTATTTTGCATATTCCCTTTTCCCAGGGAACTTTGCACTTCGGATTGCTGTGTTGAGACTCTTAAGTGAGGCTCCGCGGTGTTTTTGTAGCTGGTCTCACTGAGGAGATCAGCTATTGTTGTGTTTGGGTGGTCTTAGAGGCATTGCTCACGGTTAGCCAGAATCCTACTCCGCACTGATGAGGGGCAACACCACGAAACAGCTGTCTGTGGATGGATAACTGGCTTAGGTTTTCCCTGTCACATCCTTAAAGCTTAGTAAAAAAACGGGATCTTGACATAGGGGCCACTTAATATGGTGGATTTGGTGATCTCTGTAATGGAGACACCTCTTTGCTTGGTTTTCCTTCCTTTGAGGGATATCTGGCTTTCATTGTGTTGTAGACCCATAACTGGGGCTCGACATTTATTTTGCATATTCCCTTTTCCCAGGAAACTTTGCACTTCGGATTGCTGTGTTGAGACTCTTAAGTGAGGCTCCGCGGTGTTTTTGTAGCTGGTCTCCTGAGGAGATCAGCTATTGTTATGTTTGGGTGGTCTCCGAGGCATTGCTCCCGGTTAGCCAGAATCCTACTCCGCACTGATGAGGGCAACACCCTGAAACAGCTGTCTGTGGATGGATAACTGGCTTAGATTTTCCCGTCACATCCTTAAAGCTTGTAAAAAAGCGGGATCTTGACATAGGGGCCACTTAATATGGTGGATTTGGTGATCTCTGTAATGGAGACACCTCTTTGCTTAGTTTTCCTTCCTTTGAGGATATCTGGCTTTCATTGTGTTGTAGACCCATAACTGGGGATCCACATTTATTTTGCATATTCCCTTTTCCCAGGGAACTTTGCACTTCGGATTGCTGTGTTGAGACTCTTAAGTGAGGCTCCGCGGTGTTTTGTAGCTGGTCTCCCTGAGGAGATCAGCTATTGTTGTGTTTGGGTGGTCTCCGAGGCATTGCTCCCGGTTAGCCAGAATCCTACTCTGCACTGATGAGGGGCAACACCCTGAAACAGCTGTCTGTGGATGGATAACTGGCTTAGATTTTCCCAGTCACATCCTTAACGCTTGTAAAAAAAGCGGGATCTTGACATAGGGGCCACTTAATATGGTGGATTTGGTGATATTTGTAATGGAGACACCTCTTTGCTTGGTTTTCCTTCCTTTGAGGGATATCTGGCTTTCATTGTGCTGTAGACCCATAACTGGGGCTCCACATTTATTTTGCATATTCCCTTTTCCCAGGGAACTTTGCACTTCGGATTGCTGTGTTGAGACTCTTAAGTGAGGCTCCGCGGTGTTTTTTGTAGCTGGTCTCCCTGAGGAGATCAGCTATTGTTGTGTTTGGGTGGTCTCCGAGGCATTGCTCCCGGTTAGCCAGAATCCTACTCCACACTGATGAGGGGCAACACCCCGAAACAGCTGTCTGTGGATGGATAACTGGCTTAGGTTTTCCCCGTCACATCCTTAAAGCTTGTAAAAAAAGCAGGATCTTGACATAGTGGCCACTTAATATGGTGGATTTGGTGATCTCTGTAATGGAGACACCTCTTTGCTTGATTTTCCTTCCTTTGAGGGATATCTGGCTTTCATTGTGTTGTAGACCCACAACTGGGTCTCGACATTTATTTTGCATATTCCCTTTTCCCAGGAAACTTTGCACTTCGGATTGCTGTGTTGAGACTCTTAAGTGAGGCTCCGCGGTGTTTTTTGTAGCTGGTCTCCCTGAGGAGATCAGCTATTGTTGTGTTTGGGTGGTCTCCGAGGCATTGGTCCAGGTTAGCTAGAATCCTACTCCGCACTGATGAGGGGCAACACCCCGAAATAGCTATCTGTGGATGGATAACTGGCTTAGGTTTTCCCCGTCACATCCTTAAAGCTTGTAAAAAAAGCGGGATCTTGATATAGGGGCCACTTAATATGGTGGATTTGGTGATCTCTGTAATGGAGACACCTCTTTGCTTGGTTTTCCTTCCTTTGAGGGATATCTGGCTTTCATTGTGTTGTAGACCCATAAATGGGGCTCCACATTTATTTTGCATATTCCCTTTTCCCAGGGAACTTTGCACTTCGGATTGCTGTGTTGAGACTCTTAAGTGAGGCTCCGCGGTGTTTTGTAGCTGGTCTCCCTGAGGAGATCAGCTATTGTTGTGTTTGGGTGGTCTCCGAGGCATTGCTCCCGGTTAGCCAGAATCCTACTCTGCACTGATGAGGGGCAACACCCTGAAACAGCTGTATGTGGATGGATAACTGGCTTAGATTTTCCCTGTCACTTCCTTAAAGCTTGTAAAAAAAGCGGGATCTTGACATAGGGGCCACTTAATATGGTGGATTTGGTGATCTCTGTAATGGAGACACCTCTTTGCTTGGTTTTCCTTCCTTTGAGGGATATCTGGCTTTCATTGTGGTGTAGACCCATAACTGGGGCTCCACATTTATTTTGCATATTCCCTTTTCCCAGGGAACTTTGCACTTCGGATTGCTGTGTTGAGACTCTTAAGTGAGGCTCCGCGGTGTTTTTTGTAGCTGGTCTCCCTGAGGAGATCAGCTATTGTTGTGTTTGGGTGGTCTCCGAGGCATTGCTCCCGGTTAGCCAGAATCAAACTCTGCACTGATGAGGGGCAACACCCTGAAACAGCTGTATGTGGATGGATAACTGGCTTAGATTTTCCCTGTCACATCCTTAAAGCTTGTAAAAAAAAGCGTGATCTTGACATAGGGGCCACTTAATATGGTGGATTTGGTGATCTCTGTAATGGAGACACCTCTTTGCTTGGTTTTCCTTCCTTTGAGGGATATCTGGCTTTCATTGTGCTGTAGACCCATAACTGGGGCTCCACATTTATTTTGCATATTCCCTTTTCCCAGGGAACTTTGCACTTCGGATTGCTGTGTTGAGACTCTTAAGTGAGGCTCCGCGGTGTTTTTTGTAGCTGGTCTCCCTGAGGAGATCAGCTATTGTTGTGTTTGGGTGGTCTCCGAGGCATTGCTCCCGGTTAGCCAGAATCCTACTCTGCACTGATGAGGGGCAACACCCTGAAACAGCTGTCTGTGGATGGATAACTGGCTTAGATTTTCCCTGTCACTTCCTTAAAGCTTGTAAAAAAAAGCGGGATCTTGACATAGGGGCCACTTAATATGGTGGATTTGGTGATCTCTGTAATGGAGACACCTCTTTGCTTGGTTTTCCTTCCTTTGAGGGATATCTGGCTTTCATTGTGGTGTAGACCCATAACTGGGGCTCCACATTTATTTTGCATATTCCCTTTTCCCAGGGAACTTTGCACTTCGGATTGCTGTGTTGAGACTCTTAAGTGAGGCTCCCCGGTGTTTTTTGTAGCTGGTCTCCCTGAGGAGGTCAGCTATTGTTGTGTTTGGGTGGTCTCCGAGGCATTGCTTCCGGTTAGCCAGAATCCTACTCCGCACTGATGAGGGGCAACACCCCGAAACAGCTATCTGTGGATGGATAACTGGCTTAGATTTTCCCAGTCACATCCTTAACGCTTGTAAAAAAAGCGGGATCTTGACATAGGGGCCACTTAATATGGTGGATTTGGTGATCTCTGTAATGGAGACACCTCTTTGCTTGGTTTTCCTTCCTTTGAGGGATATCTGGCTTTCATTGTGTTGTAGACCCATAACTGGGGACCGACATTTATTTAGCATATTCCCTTTTCCCAGGGAACTTTGCACTTTGGATTTCTGTGTTGAGACTCTTAAGTGAGGCTCCGCGGTGTTTTTTGTTGCTTGTCTCCCTGAGGAGATCAGCTATTGTTGTGCTTGGGTGGTCTCCCAGGCATTGCTCCTGGTTAGCCAGAATCCTACTCCGCACTGATGAGGGGCAACACCCTGAAACAGCTGTCTGTGGATGGATAACTGACTTAGATTTTCCCAGTCACATCCTTAAAGCTTGTAAAAAAAGCAGATCTTGACATAGGGGCCACTTAATATCGTGGATTTTGTGATCTCTGTAATGGAGACACCCCTTTGCTTGGTTTTCCTTCCATTGAGGGATATCTGGCTTTCATTGTGTTGTAGACCCATAACTGGGGCTCCACATTTATTTTGCATATTCCCTTTTCCCAGGGAATTTTGCACTTCGGATTGCTGTGTTGAGACTCTTAAGTGAGGCTCCGCGGTGTTTTTTGTAGCTGGTCTCCCTGAGGAGATCAGCTATTGTTGTGTTTGGGTGGTCTCCGAGGCATTGCTCCAGGTTAGCCAGAATCCTACTTCGCACTGATGAGGGGCAACACCCCGAAACAGCTGTCTGTGGATGGATAACTGACTTAGGTTTTCCCCGTCACATCCTTATAGCTTGTAAAGAAAAGCGGGATCTTGACATAGGGGCCACTTCATATTGTGGATTTGGTGATCTCTGTAATGGAGACACCCCTTTGCTTGGTTTTCCTTCCTTTGAAGGATATCTGGCTTTCATTGTGTTGTAGACCCATAACTTGGGCTCCACATTTATTTTGCATATTCCCTTTTCCCAGGGAACTTTGCACTTCGGATTGCTGTTTTGAGACTCTTAAGTGAGGCTCCGCGGTGTTTTTTGTAGCTGGTCTCCCTGAGGGTATCAGCCATTGTTGCGTTTGGGTGGTCTCCGAGGCATTGCTCCCGGTTAGCCAGAATCCTACTCCGCATTGATGAGGGGCAACACCCCGAAACAGCTGTCTGTGGATGGATAACTGGCTTAGGTTTTCCCCGTCACATCCTTAAAGCTTGGAAAAAATAGCGGGGTCTTGACAAAGTGGCCACTTAATATGGTGGATTTGGTGATCTCTGTAATGGAGACACCTCTTTGCTTGGTTTTCCTTCCTTTGAGGGATATCTGGCTTTCATTGTGTTGTAGACCCATAACTGGGGCTCCACATTTATTTTGCATATTCCCTTTTCCCAGGGAACTTTGCATTTCAAATTGCTGTTTTGAGACTCTTAAGTGAGGCTCCGCGGTGTTTTTTGTAGCTGGCTCCCTGAGGAGATCAGCTATTGTTGCGTTTGGGTGGTCTCCGAGGCATTGCTCCCGTTTAGCCAGAATCCTACTCCACACTGATGAGTGGCAACACCCCGAAACAGCTGTCTGTGGATGGATAATTGGATTAGGTTTTCCCCGTCACATTATTAAAGCTTGTAAAAAAAGCGGGATCTTGACATAGAGGCCACTTAATATTTTGGATTTGGTGATCTTTGTAATGGAGACACCCCTTTGCTTGGTTTTCCTTCCTTTGAGGGATATCTGGCTTTCATTGTGTTGTAGACCCATAACTGGGTCTCCACATTTATTTTGCATATTCCCTTTTCCCAGGGAACTTTGCACTTCTGATTGCTGTGTTGAGACTCTTAAGTCAGGCTCCGCGGTGTTTTTTGTAGCTGGTCTCCCTGAGGAGATCAGCTATTGTTGTGTTTGGGTGGTCTCCGAGGCATTGCTCCCGTTTAGCCAGAATCCTACTCCACACTGATGAGTGGCAACACCCCGAAACAGCTGTCTGTGGATGGATAACTGGATTAGATTTTCTACGTCACATCCTTAAAGCTTGTAAAAAAAGCGGGATCTTGACATAGAGGCCACTTAATATTTTGGATTTGGTGATCTTTGTAATGGACACACCCCTTTGCTTGGTTTTCCTTCCTTTGAGGGATATCTGGCTTTCATTGTGTTGTAGACCCATAACTTGGGCTCCACATTTATTTTGCATATTCCCTTTTTCCAGGGAACTTTGCACTTCGGATTGCTGTGTTGAGACTCTTAAGTGAGGCTCTGCGGTGTTTTTTGTAGCTGGTCTCCCTGAGGAGATCAGCTATTGTTGTGTTTGGGTGGTCTCCGAGGCATTGCTCCCGGTTAGCCAGAATCCTACTCCGCACTGATGAGGGGCAACACCCCCGAAACAGCTGTCTGTGGATGGATAACTGGCTTAGATTTTCACAGTCACATCCTTAAAGCTTGTAAAAAAAGCGGGATCTTGACATAGGGGCAACGTAATATGGTGGATTTGGTGATCTCTGTAATGGAGACACCTCTTTGCTTGGTTTTCCTTCCTTTGAGGGATATCTGGCTTTCATTGTGTTGTAGACCCATAACTGGGGATCCACATTTATTTTGCATATTCCCTTTTCCCAGGGAACTTTGCACTTTGGATTGCTGTGTTGAGACTCTTAAGTGAGGCTCTGCGGTGTTTTTTGTAGCTGGTCTCCCTGAGGAGATCAGCTATTGTTGTGTTTGGGTGGTCTCCCAGGCATTGCTCCCAGTTAGCCAGAATCCTACTCCGCACTGATGAGGGGCAACACCCTGAAACAGCTGTCTGTGGATGGATAACTGGCTTAGATTTTCCCCGTCACATCCTTAAAGCTTGTAAAAAAAAAGCGGAATCTTGACATAGTGGCCACTTAATATGGTGGATTTGGTGATCTCTGTAATGGAGACACCATTTTGCTTGGTTTTCCTTCCTTTGAGGGATATCTGGCTTTCATTGTGTTGTAGACCCATAACTGGGGATCCACATTTATTTTGCATATTCCCTTTTCCCAGGGAACTTTGCACTTCGGATTGCTGTGTTGAGACTCTTAAGTGAGGCTCCGCGGTGTTTTTTGTAGCTGGTCTCCCTGAGGAGATCAGCTATTGTTGTGTTTGGGTGGTCTCCGAGGCATTGCTCCAGGTTAGCCAGAATCCTACTCTGCACAAGAGATGGCCCGAACTATCCGCCGGCGAACAGTTCCCGGCGAACATAGCTTGTTCGCGTTCGCCTCTGCCGGGCGAACATATGCGATGTTCGGTCCGCCCCCTATACATCATCATTGAGCAAACTTTGACCCTGTACCTCACAGTCAGCAGACACATTCCAGCCAATCAGCAGCATACCCTCCCTCCCAGACCCTCCCACCTCCTGCACAGCATCCATTTTAGATTCATTCTGAAGCTGCAGTCTTAGTGAGAGGAAGGAGAGTGTAGTAGCTGCTGATTTAATTGGGAAATTGATAGCTAGGCTAGTGAATTCAGTGTCCACTCCAGTCCTGAAAGACTCATCTGATCTCTGCTGTAAGGACAGCGTCCTGACAGCACCCCAAAAGCCCTTTTAGGGCTGCAACATTAGTCTGCTTTTTTTTCCTTTATATACATATTGCAGTTGCCTGGCCTGCGTGTGTGAGGAGCTTCAGGCCCACAGACTGTAGTGTGCCCACTGCCAGTGCCCACCCCTGTCATTCCGTGTGGTACAGGACTTTGCATCAAAAAAAGGCATTTAATTTTTACACTTTAATCTAAGGTTAGTTGCCTGCCAGTGTGTGTCAGGCTGACTTCCACTGACTGTAGTGTGCCCACTGCCAGTGCCCACCACTCATACCGGCTGGCACAGGACTTTGCATAAAAAGGCATTTCATTTTTACACTTTAGTGTAATTTCAGCTGCTTGCCTGCTGCTAGTGTGTGTCAGGCCGACTTCAACTGACTGTAGTGTGCCCACTGCCAGTGCCCACCCCTGTCATCCCGTGTGGCACAGGACTTTGCTTAAAAAAAGGCACTTAATTTTTACACTTTAATCTAAGGTTAGTTGCCTGCCAGTGTGTGTCAGGCTGACTTCCACTGACTGTAGTGTGCCCACTGCCAGTGTCCACCACTCATACCGGCTGGCACAGGACTTTGCATAAAAAGGCATTTAATTTTTACACTTTAGTGTAATTTCAGCTGCTTGCCTGCTGCTAGTGTGTGTCAGGCCGACTTCAACTGACTGTAGTGTGCCCACTGCCAGTGCCCACCCCTGTCATCCCGTGTGGCACAGGACTTTGCTTAAAAAACAGGCACTTAATTTTTACACTTTAATCTAAGGTTAGTTGCCTGCCAGTGTGTGTCAGGCTGACTTCCACTGACTGTAGTGTGCCCACTGCCAGTGCCCACCCCTGTCATCCCGTGTGGCATAGGACTTTGCATATAAAAAAGGCACTTAATTTTTACACTTTAATCTAAGGTTAGTTGCCTGCCAGTGTGTGTCAGGCCCACTTCCACTGACTGTAGTGTGCCCACTGCCAGTGCCAACCACTGATACCGGGTGGCACAGTAGCTTGCCGATAAATTAGGCATTTAATTTTTAGACAGTAGTCTAAATTCAGTTGCTTGCCTGCTGCCAGTGTGTGTCAGGCCCTCTTCCACTGACTGTAGTGTGCCCACTGCCAGTGCCAACCACTGATACCGGGTGGCACAGTAGCTTGCCGATAAATAAGGCATTTAATTTTTAGACAGTAGTCTAAATTCAGTTGCTTGCCTGCTGCCAGTGTGTGTCAGGCCCACCTCCACAGACTGTAGTGTGCCCACTGCCAGTGCCAACCACTGATACCGGGTGGCACAGTAGCTTGCCGATAAATAAGGCATTTAATTTTTAGACAGTAGTCTAAATTCAGTTGCTTGCCTGCTGCCAGTGTGTGTCAGGCCCGCTTCCACTGACTGTAGTGTGCCCACTGCCAGTGCCAACCACTGATACCGGGTGGCACAGTAGCTTGCCGATAAATAAGGCATTTAATTTTTAGACAGTAGTCTAAATTCAGTTGCTTGCCTGCTGCCAGTGTGTGTCAGGCCCTCTTCCACTGACTGTAGTGTGCCCACTGCCAGTGCCAACCACTGATACCGGGTGGCACAGTAGCTTGCCGATAAATAAGGCATTTAATTTTTAGACAGTAGTCTAAATTCAGTTGCTTGCCTGCTGCCAGTGTGTGTCAGGCCCACCTCCACTGACTGTAGTGTGCCCACTGCCAGTGCCAACCACTGATACCGGGTGGCACAGTAGCTTGCCGATAAATAAGGCATTTAATTTTTAGACAGTAGTCTAAATTCAGTTGCTTGCCTGCTGCCAGTGTGTGTCAGGCCCACCTCCACAGACTGTAGTGTGCCCACTGCCAGTGCCAACCACTGATACCGGGTGGCACAGTAGCTTGCCGATAAATAAGGCATTTAATTTTTAGACAGTAGTCTAAATTCAGTTGCTTGCCTGCTGCCAGTGTGTGTCAGGCCCGCTTCCACTGACTGCAGTGTGCCCACTGCCAGTGCCAACCACTGATACCGGGTGGCACAGTAGCTTGCCGATAAATTAGGCATTTAATTTTTGACAGCAGTCTAAATTCAGTTGCTTGCCTGCTGCCAGTGTGTGTCAGGCCCTCTTCCACTGACTGTAGTGTGCCCACTGCCAGTGCCAACCACTGATACCGGGTGGCACAGTAGCTTGCCGATAAATAAGGCATTTAATTTTTAGACAGTAGTCTAAATTCAGTTGCTTGCCTGCTGCCAGTGTGTGTCAGGCCCACTTCCACAGACTGTAGTGTGCCCACTGCCAGTGCCAACCACTCATACCGGGTGGCACAGTACCTAGCACGCGTAGTACCACTTATCTAAAAAAAAATGACAGGCAGAGGCAGGCCACCCCGCAGGGGCCGTCGTGGTCGTGGTGCTGTGATTTCCACTGTCCCTGGAATAATGCCCAGTTTTCAGAGGCCACGTACCCTGAACCCGAAAAATTCAGAGGACGTAGTTGACTGGCTTAGACAGGACACCCAATCTTCAACAGCTTCCGCTAAGAACCTTGACGCACCATCCTCCTCCAGCTCAGCTTCGGTCACCTGCTCTCAAGTTACCACGCACCCGCCTGTCGCCACCACCACCACTACCACCACAGCCACCACAGCCGCTTCACTTCATCCGTCAGAGGAGTTATTTACACATCAGTTGGATGCAATTAGTGATGCGCAACCATTATTGCCAGATGATGTAGATTACGGGGATATGTCTCAGTCAGGCAGGATTACACACATGGGCGTACAGTGTGATGATGATGATGATGATGTTGTACCCGCTGCTGCTTCCTTTGCTGAGGTGTCAGATACAAGTGAAGCGGTTGATGATGACGATGTGTCCACGGATGCCACGTGGGTGCCTGCTCGAAGAGAAGAAGAGGGGAAAGTTCTGAAGGGGAGACAGAGAGAATGAGGAGACGAGTTGGAAGCAGGGGAGGTCGTCGCAAGGAGTTAGTGGCACAGTCAGACAGCATGTATCGGCACCTGGGGTCAGCCAGACAGCACGCCAGTCAACGCATGCTGTTGCCACCACTAGAATGCCGTCATTGCAAAGCTCAGCAGTGTGGCATTTTTTTGTGTGTCTGCCTCTGATAAAAGCAATGCCATTTGCAACCTGTGCCAAAAGAAACTGAGTCGTGGGAAGTCCAACACCCACCTTGGTACAACTGCTTTGCGAAGGCACATGATCTCACATCACAAACGCCTATGGGATCAACACATGAGTACAAGCAGCACACAAACTCAAAGCCACCATGCTCCTCCTGGTCCAGCATCTTCAGCCACGTCAACCACTGCTGTCCTCCCTGCCCCCTCTCAACCACCCGCCACTCCATCTCTCACCTTCAGCAGTTCCTGCTCATCTGCCCACAGTCAGGTGTCTGTCAAGGACATGTTTGAGCATAAGAAGCCAATGTCACAAAGTCACCCCTTGCCCGGCGACTGACAGCTGGCTTGACGGAACTCTTAGCCCGCCAGCTTTTACCATACCAGCTGGTAGAGTCTGAGGCCTTCAAAAAATTTGTCGCTATTGGGACACCACAGTGGAAGGTACCCGGACGAAATTTTTTTCAAAAAGGCAATCCCAAACCTCTACCATGTCATTGAAAAGGAAGTCATGGCATCTCTGGCATACAGTGTTGGGGCAAGGGTCCATCTGACCACTGATACCTGGTCTGCAAAGCACGGTCAGGGCAGGTATATCACGTATACTGCGCATTGGGTCAACCTGCTGACGGCTGACAAGCATGGAATGCGTGGCTCCGCAGCGGAGTTGGTGACACCACCACGACTTGCAGGCAGACCTACTGCCACCTCCTCTACTCCTACTCCATCCTCTTCAATATCCTCCTCGGCTGAGTCCTCTTCTGCTGCGGCGTCTGGCTGCACATCAACTGATTCCCCCAGCTCCCCAGGGGCTATTCCACATCCCGGATACGACAGTGTCACGCTATCTTGGGGTTGACTTGCCTGAAAGCAGAGAGCCACACAGGACCAGCACTCCTGTCCGCCCTGAGCGCACAGGTGGATCAGTGGCTGACCCCGCACCAACTGGAGATCGGCAAAGTGGTGTGTGACAATGGAAGCAATCTGTTGTCGGCATTAAATTTGGGCAAGTTGTCACATGTGCCGTGCATGGCACATGTGTTGAATCTCATCGTACAACGTTTTGTGTCTAAGTACCCAGGCTTACAGGACGTCCTCAAGCAGGCCAGGAAGGTGTGTGGCCATTTCAGGCGTTCCTACACGGCCATGGCGCACTTTTCCGATATTCAGCGGCGAAACAACATGCCAGTGAGGCGCTTGATATGCGACAGCCCGACACGTTGGAATTCAACACTCCTAATGTTCGACCGCCTGCTCCAACAAGAAAAAGCCGTCAACGAGTATTTGTATGACCGGGGTGCTAGGACAGCCTCTGCGGAGCTGGGAATCTTTTGCCACGTTACTGGACACTCATGCGCAATGCCTGTAGGCTTATGCGTCCTTTTGAGAGGTGACAAACCTAGTCAGTCGCACCGAAGGCACCATCAGCGACCTCATCCCATTTGTTTTCTTCCTGGAGCGTGCCCTGCGAAGAGTTCTGGATCAGGCTGTAGATGAGCGTGAAGAGGAAGAGGAAGAGTTGTGGTCACCATCACCACCAGAAACAGCCTTGTCATCATCGCTTGCCGGACCTGCAGCAACGCTGGAAGAGGAGTATGAGGAAGAGGAGTCAGAGGAGGAATGTGGTGGCTTTGAGGAGGAGGAAGACCAACCACAGCAGGCACCCCAGGGTGCTCGTTGTTGTCACCTATCTGGGACCCATGGTGTTGTACGTGGCTGGGGGAAGAACAGACCGTCAATGACATCAGTGAGGACGAGGAACGGGAAATGAGTAGCTCTGCATCCAACCTTGTTCAAATGGGGTCTTTCATGCTGTCATGTCTGTTGAGGGACCCACGTATAAAAAGGATAAAGGAGAACGATCTGTACTGGGTGGCCACGCTACTAGACCCCGGTATAAGCAGAAAGTGGCAGAAATGTTACCAAATTACCGAAAGTCGGAAAGGATGCAGCAGTTCAAAACCAAACTAAAAAATATGCTTTACACAGCTTATAAGGGGAATGTCACAGCACAACGGGAATCTAACAGGGGAAGAGGTGAGTGTAATCCTCCTCCTACCACGGCGGCAAGGACTGGACGATTTACAGATGTGTTGTTGATGGAGGACATGCAGAGCTTTTTCAGTCCTACTCATCGCCACAGCCCTTCGGGATCCAGCCTTAGAGAACGACTCGACCGACAGGTAGCAGACTACCTCGCCTTAACAGCAGATATCGACACTCTGAGGAGCAATGAACCCCTTCACTACTGGGTGTGCAGGCTTGACCTGTGGCCTGAGCTATCCCAGTTTGCGATAGAACTTCTGGCCTGCCCTGCTTCAAGTGTCCTGTCAGAAAGGACCTTCAGTGCAGCAGGAGGCATTGTCACTGACAAGAGAAGTCGCCTCGGTCAAAAAGTGTTGATTACCTCACCTTCATAAAGATGAATGAGGCATGGATCCCGAAGGGACTGACAGTGGGGATACGTTTGACTAACAAAAGGCCTGATTACATGCCATGGCCTTAAAATGGTCCCCACGCTGCTGTATTTAATGTCTGCATACCGGATGACTTTCGTGAATTCTCCACCACCAACTAGGGTTCAAGCCGCAATGTTTTAGTCACTTTTCTGCCTGGAAAACATAAATTTTCCGGCCGCTGCTACAATAGCGGCTGCAACAGTGCAATTATTTTTCAGGCATGTGTACATGCCTAATTTTTCTGTCCTATGGTGCAGCACTGTGGCTGCAAAAACAAACCAAAAAAAAGGCACATACAAGTGTCAATTCCCCTTCGTGATCGTTACCTTGTTGTGGTGAAGGGGCTTGCGTATCACAATGAAGCAATCATCATCACCTCTATAAGTGTGTTGGCAATGTTGCCACACCCCAGATGATAAGGCCGTTGCTTCATTATGATCAGACCAAAAGCGATCGGGTGGCCACGCTACTAGACCCCGGTATAAGCAGAAAGTGGCAGAAATGTTACCAAATTACCGAAAGTCGGAAAGGATGCAGCAGTTCAAAACCAAACTAAAAAATATGCTTTACACAGCTTATAAGGGGGATGTCAATGGGGGATTCGACAATGGTTAATCAATTCGACCGGATAGGGTCCGTAACAGGGATTAAACTGATAGCAATAGTACTAGTTAAGACACCACTCATATAGGGTGTCACAGCACATTGCTCTGTGCACGCGCAGTGCCCCAATTTGGGAGTAAGAGGACCGACCAAGCTGCTTTTTCCATCTCCCGGTTCCTGAAATCAATTCAGTTTAGTGTACGAGTTTGGTCTGTCACTGTGAAGGCAGTCGAAGGTACCCGGCCTAAATTTTTTTCACAAAGGCAATCCCTGATATGGGACGTAACAGGGATTAAACTGATGAGAATAATACTACAGAAAATACCACTCATATCAGTGGAGGGAGCCAGCGTTTTTAACCATCTCCCCGTTCAAAAAATCTATTTAATAAATGGCCCCCAGATTGGGGAGTCGGGGACGTTAGAGGATTAAACTGATGAGAATAGTACTACAGAAAATACCACTCATATCGGGTGTGACAGTAAATTGCACGGCGCAGGCGCAGTGACCGTGGTTTAAAACAGAGTGGAGAGAGCCAGCGTTTTTAACCATCTCCCCGTTCGAAAAATCTATTCAATAAATGGCCCCCAGATTGGGGACGTTAGAGGATTAAACTGATGAGAATAGTACTACAGAAAATACCACTCATATCGGGTGTGACAGTAAATTGCACGGCGCAGACGCAGTGACCGTGGTTTAAAACAGAGTGGAGGGAGCCAGCGTTTTTTAACCATCTCCCGTTCGAAAAATCTATTCAATAAATGGCACCCAGATTGGGGACGTTAGAGGATTAAACTGATGAGAATAGTACTACAGAAAATACCACTCATATCGGGTGTGACAGTAAATTGCATGGCGCAGACGCAGTGACCGTGGTTTAAAACAGAGTGGAGGGAGCCAGCGTTTTTTAACCATCTCCCGTTCGAAAAATCTATTCAATAAATGGCCCCAGATTGGGGACGTTAGAGGATTAAACTGATGAGAATAGTACTACAGAAAATACCACTCATATCGGGTGTGACAGTAAATTGCACGGCGCAGACGCAGTGACCGTGGTTTAAAACAGAGTGGAGGGAGCCAGCGTTTTTAACCATCTCCCGTTCGAAAAATCTATTCAATAAATGGCACCCAGATTGGGGACGTTAGAGGATTAAACTGATGAGAATAGTACTACAGAAAATACCACTCATATCGGGTGTGACAGTAA